>VYYI01001174.1:0-21438 GCA_021029175.1 Bilobella aurantiaca
TCTTTGAGAAGTCTGCACCATTGGCTGTAGTACAACTTTGCCACCTCATACTTGATAGGAGGAACGCCGGTTTCCAATCTGACAAAGTACCTTGGGGAGCTGATTGGGAGTAGTTTTTTTTAATAGACTTATAGTATAAAAAGCTACATAACGTGCTATGTCATCAATGGTGCGCAGCCATACGTCGGTTACCGTAATGATTTAAAAATTGAGAGGTCAAGCGTTTTGAGAAATCCGAAGACGTGAAAAATAAGCTCCTTGAACAAATATTGAATTCTAGCTCGTTCTCGGTAGCTTGGAAAGTATACGAGGATGAAGTTGCTATCGAATACGATTTCTTCATTTCAAGAATGTTTACTCAGCACAACTCTATCATCATTCCCACGGCTCACTATCACGGTTGCAATCGAGCGAAAGCGTGACCATCCAGAGGTAAATGTGCACGTAAAAAGGCTGCCGCTTTTTGTCCTTCAAAAGCAAAGTGTTGCCTTGACATAAAGAAAACAGCAGCTGTTACCTTTTTGTACAAAATAATCAATCTCTCCCACTACACTTTATGACGTTATGTTATTGGTTCTGAAAAAATAGCCAAAAAACTGCATAGTTACTCAATTGTAAATTTAAAATCATATTTTCCGTTCACTGGATATCAGGTCTCAATTTTAAAATTCAATAAATCTAACCCTGGTAAGTATCATGTGCTGGATGTTTGGGTAAGCGAAAATTCAGAATCTTTAAATATGTTTTTGTTTTAGTTTTGGATCACTTGCAAATTTGATGAATGTGTGAAGATACCGCGCATACAATAATTGTCTTTTTACTTTAGTTTCTACAACAGTATGTTTTAATACCTTATGTTGTGTTGCGAACAAATTATTCCTGAAACATAATTTATTTAACAAAAAGCAGAAGTATGTGTTTGTTTATTAAAAGGTTTTTATATCCAACCAAAGTCGCAGCAGCACATATTCTGCTTATTTTCGAGTATGGCAATGTTAGCACTTTGGACTGATAGCGTCTAAAATCTTCCGTTTAATGCGGGCGGTGTGCCACTTTTCCATGCACTTATCCTTCCTTGAATTCTTCAATGAGATCATCGCATACTTCTTGAAAAAAGAAAGTCTCCGGAATTCAGCTCTCAAATAAAAGTTTTCCTTTTAGTTTTTATTCTGAATTTAGTGTAAAAGTATGCGACAATATATACTGCTCTAAATCTTGGCCTGAACAATCCAAGAAGTCGAAAATTAAAAAAAAATGAGCTTAGTATAATTCTTGGGATATTTGTACTTGATGTTTAACCAAGCCATTATAATTTACTAATATAAGCGAATTTAGTAGTTGTAGGAAATTAATCGCTTGTATTGCATTCCTCATTTATAAATTTGTCGCAGTTTGAAAAGATGAAGTTGTAAACTATATAGTGCTAAAATATTGCGTGCCACTTCTTGATAGCATGGTATTGAATTCTGAGTCGTCAAGTTTGTTTGAGGAGTTATGAGCAATATGCCACTTTTATGACACCACGGTAATACCTACTGGGTTTATTTTATTGCCTCATTCCGTCTGAGAATGTATAAAAGTGGAGAAAGGCCTATTAGTGTCTGCTGCAAAGGTGAGCCAACAAAAAGTTACTCGCTCCCTGAGCCAGTCGAAGAAATTTGTAATCCATAAAGAACAAAACTTTTTCCTTCCTCTCTACTTTTTGGCTCTGAAAACCAAATGCATTTTCTTGTAATTCTTTTGAAGTACTTTCACTTTCTGTCATTCTCAACCAAAATTTATACTCTTTTCACTGTGTTGTAGGAGCCAAGTAGGTCTCAAATTGCAAGTAAACTTAGATTTTCTTAGGCCAAATTTTTTTCTCCAGACGTTAAAATTTGTAATATTACTTATTGTTAATAGACACTTCAAAAAAGTACTAAAGCAAAATAGAAAATTCCAATAATATAACTACACTATATGTAAAAGGGTTTCACATACAGTGTAATCAACTTTATAATGAGTAAATTTTGAGTAAAAAGACATATTATTAAGTTACCAAAAGTTACGTCAGTACAACTGATCTGTTTAGGAAAACTATCAATCATCTACTAGAACAAATAGTTACTAATTTAGCAATTTGAAGTTTCAGTTTCAAAGTTGGTAAGCTTCCTTTTGTAGAAGCTTCAACTTCCGTTTTGAAAACTTTTGTTTCTGCATACTACACAGCTCAAAATGTTTTGCAGGTTTTCTTAACCGGCATAAAACTCATTTTAGTTGGACAGTTGGTCCAGTTTTGTAATCGGCGTCATGTTTCTTCGAGTTTCTTTGCTGTGAAGTAGAAAGTATCAAGTGAGTCAGATCTAAAGTCTTTCACGTAGAAACTAATATTTAATATCAACAATTTTTTTGCCAAAATTTTTAGTCTTTCAATATAGACAATTGAAACGCGCCTTTCTTTCACACGCCTTTCACAAAGTTTTAAGTTATAGTATTTATTTCTACTGTTACTCTATGTTACTAGACTTATTATCAAAAATTAGTAACGCTACTTCATTTCTTGTCATTCATCTTTTTTTTTAAATGTGGTGAAACAGTAAATTAAATTTGTTGACTAACAAAGACAAAATTTATATTGGTTTGCAGCCTGCAACTGCAGAATTCATTTCAGTACGTGGCTGTACATTGCCAACTGAAGCGCACGCTGTAACTACTGTAATTGATGCTGCGTCAATTTTTAGCGGCGGCAAGAGAATTTCCATTTAAACTTTTACGTTTCTTGCCGTGATAGCCGTAAACGGGCAGTTATAATTTATTCACTGTTTGCTGCTATCATTTCATGTTTGTTTAGTTCAAACTTGTTTATTTTTCCATCTGTCATATAACCTGCTTGATTTATGAGGTTCCGTGATTCGACTAATTATATATGGATTATAAATAAACAAATTCAATTCACATTATTAACAACGCAGAACTTTCTCCTCGTTGATTGAATTTGTTTGTGTTTGCTTCAGCGTTGAAAATTTTGATAAAATTTTTGCAAAATGTTGAAAATTATGAACTAATATAGCGTCGTTCCGTAATATAGGAAGCAATGAGCCTATCATTCCATGTATATTATGATGAGTTCAGCTTTCGATACAGTTGCCAACTATCTTCTAATTTTTTCAAGCAAGATGCGATTTGCACCTGTGGCGATACTCGCCACTTGTCCCTTAAGTACCCCTTTCCCTTTAAGTAACGCATAGCGTCACTTGCCCCACCAAACCTTGCCAGTCCACGCCACTCTGTGTCCACTCCATGGACCAGATGCAGGCAGCTCTTGCCCCTCCCCTTCTCACATTTCTCCCATGCCGCACACCAGCCATTTCCCAATCCTCGTGTTTGGCCACGAGGAAGGAAGACACAAGGAGAAGATACAGCAGAAGATGAACCATTCACTTCCCAGGCTTCGTCCTCTCCACATCTCTCCATCACCGACTGGATTCCGCCCTCTCCACATCTTTGGACCAGGAGCCTTCGCCAGCCAGTGACCCTTTGACCTCTTGACAATCTTTAGTACCCTCCCCTTAGTACATTGTACCGCTAAGTGCCCTCCTAAAGGGCTCCCGTTTCCAGAAGCCACTCCAGGAGGACCCCTTAGCCGTATCATTACTTTATATACATTTATTAATTAGTTGATTGAATTTTGAGCACAAATTAAAAGTGCTCCGCTCCCTTCATTTGTGGCCAATCGTCATCGTTTCATTTATTTTCAGTAGCAGTTCCAATTCCGCTACACACCCCGCCCACATTCTTACTCTAGTCTTAGCTATTGCAAATAAATTTATTTGCAACTCTTCGTTTGTCGTTTGTCCTCGTTCACGCTCATTGCCAAGCAAGTTGTCGCGCCGGTGCCGCCGGATGAGCGCACCACCCACAGCACAGTCGACCCCTCCGAGAGTTCACGGTGGCACAGGGGGTGCCCGTGACAATATTTCAAAAGTAAAACAAATGATTTATTACCTCAATTTATAAAGAATTTGTGGAGGTTGAGGATTGGAAACTTTCTTCCTTATTCGGAAACTGATTCAATAATCAATACAAAGAAGGTTTGGAAAAGTGAGACAATAACGCACCTTCAACATGTTGTTTTTCGCCATTTGGTACTTTGAATTCTGAAAGAAATCAATAGAAGGAAATTCATGCAAGGAAAAGGAAAACAAAACATTAGATAGAGATTTATGAAATAATAGAGTACTCGCATTCCTCAACTTTGTTTAGAGGGTCTTAATGCTGTATAATGTCTTTCATAAAAATCAAAGCGCGCATTACAAATGCAATTTTGTCAACTTTAAGGTTTTCATTTCAATACATGAACACAACCATAGAAAACTCCAAGCTTAAAATAAAATTAAATTTATATTCTTATAATTTATATTATTTAAAGTTATTCAATTCCAAATCCACTAATTTGTTTATAGCAATTTAAACTTTAGTTTTGTTGTATTTGGCATTGAAATATTGTAAATTGTGCAGTACATTTTAAATCTAAAATGATTCCTATGTCTGGTCCCTACTATGAACATGAACCCTACCTAGCGCACCCAGTTTGTAATTTGGTTTCTTTCATCCAGTATGAGAGCTATAAAAGCAAGGTAATTCAAAAAGAGAGGAAAAGACGAAAGTAGAAAGTCGTGTCTAAGTTTTGAGTCCCTGCTTCCAAAGAATTTTCCGATTTCATAGGCTTAAGCGTCAGCAAAAGGAAAATCACATGGGCTCCGTACACTGCAGGGAGGGTTTGTATTTTATAGCAAATTAAACTTTACTCATTCTAGATGAGTTTTATTTAGCATCAATTTTCCAATCTTTCTAATACATTAACCTAACAATCAACTAATCACACTCAAGTCAAAATTGACTTGAGAACTATTGCTCCTGGGTGAATTTTCTGCAAGTACACTGAAAACTTTCTGTCTCAATGTTGCAAAATATTTGAAATTCCGATGTTTGTATTTAAAGAATTTTATGATACAAACAACTGACGAGCTCTGTATAAACGAAAATGTAATAAACACATTTAGTCAGAGTGAATTGTCGCAGATCAGACAAGGAATGAGACGAACGTATCTTTACTAATTCAAAGTTCCTGTTCGTAGCTCTTTTTTACCTTATATTCAAATTATTGCTTTCGATAAACTTTTGGTTTCAGTTTGAATTTTAATTGTTATAATTGTTATAATTTAATTGTTAGGTCACTAATTACTACCCAAGTTTCAAAGACCCGCAAGATGGCGTTTTAATTCTAAGCCCTTTAATTTTATATATTAAGAAATTCAACCACGTTGTTTGAACAACGCTGAAGAGATTAGTACTGCATGTTCACTATGATGAAATTCATGTTCCCAGACAATTTGTACCACATAAAGTGTATTAGAATTATAACAGAAAAGTTTGCAAAAGTTTCAGATTCTGCCTCTAGCAGATTTATATTATCTAAATTACGCTGCATTTATTTTGTGAGAGAAATTCGTGCAGAGGTTGGACTTCAAATACAAATTTCTCAAGTAACATAAATTATTTTGTTTAGCGAAGTTCACTATTTGAACTATTTGGTAGTTCAAAATTCACAAATTCTCAAGCAAAAGGTTGCATGAGAATTCATAAATTAGGCTTATCGAAACGTGAGAAATAGTAGATGAGACAAAGAAAGTTGGGAAACACAAGAATAATTTCCTTTGGGGTTGGTGGTATTTAAAATAATATAATTTACTCTCCATGCCTCACTTCCTCCATTGTTCGGCATGTTCTCCTTTTTAAATCTCCTTTAGTATT
This sequence comes from Bilobella aurantiaca, assembly GCA_021029175.1. Lineage (NCBI taxonomy): Eukaryota > Metazoa > Arthropoda > Collembola > Poduromorpha > Neanuridae > Bilobella > Bilobella aurantiaca. The sequence goes on from VYYI01001174.1 coordinate 5,794, forward strand.
AAAAATACACAAATTCTCGTTGCAATAAAAGATGCGTAACCGTGCGTTATGTACTTTCAACAATTAAGTTTCTATTAGTTTTCCCGCTCATACAGAATTTACGATAGCAATTGACATATTTGTTTGCGTCACTCCATCCATCCGTTCGTCCGTACTTCCGTCCGCGCAGACGGGAGATGGTGCTGGGATTGCTGACGTTAACTTCATAGCGTTCTCAGCATAGCAATTGAACTCTAAACCTACTATTGAAATTGCATTACAAAACCCAATTCCACTTCAAACTAAAATAAAACTCGTAGATGGGCATAAAATTATAACGAGGGTCCGCAGATTACAACTAAAACCCTTCCTGAGACACTAATTCCAGATTTAAACGACGCTTGTGACCCCCAACACCGTTCTCCGGGTTTCTGCTAGGAACCCGAAAAAAGGAAACCTATTTTTTATATTTGTAACTTAAAATTTGATTTAGAAATTCAGGAAAGTACAATTAAAAGTTTAATAGCTTTACGATTAAGTTCTAAATCGCTTAGCAGATAGAGCAACTGTTTGTGATCAATGTCACTGGTCAGTGATCAAACGATCAGTGTCCTTGGACATCCGCATAAAACTCAATCATACAATCAAATACTATATTTCATTATTTTCAAAATATATTGTAAAGTGAAATGAATTCAAACGTACTTTAGATTTATTTTCTTTCACTGTAGGTCTTTTAAAACTTATTTGCTAATATCTAGCCTTCAAGCTTCAATTCATTTATTTCTAGTAAAGTTTTTATTAAAAAAAATACATCAGCAAATTACTAACAAACCCTTAATTATTGTTGTTATTGTTATCATAGTCAATCAAGTTTCTAAACACTCCCGCGACCCGGATGCTTTATTTGAGGTTTAGCTCATCAATATGTAAATTTTATACACAAAGTTTGTTAAATAGAGGACGAAGTCTACAACAACAAACTTGACTCATGACGTCAAGTTTGTGCTTTCCTTCATTTCTAAAAACTTGGAGTGGTTTACTTAAGTTGAGATAGCAGAAAATGAACGTGTATGTAAGGACAGCAAAAAAAATTTAGAGTTTCATGATTAAATAATATGAAACAAAACTTTCAAATAAGTAAGAAGCTGAAAGCTTACAGATTGACTGCTATTTGTACGCTAAATCTATATGTTCTAAAGTAACATAACCACAACGTAAATTTTAAGCGCCAAATAAGTTTTGTGGTTCATTCATTTATGCAAGTAAACTCAGTTCAATACTTAAGTGCTTTCTATGCCAGCTTGCACTTGACAATTTCTGTTGCTTGTTGAGTGCCTTATTGAAATAGCCCCAATTTCGAAATGATTAACAGTAGGAAAGTAATTTTATTTACACAGTTTGTATGGTTTAACTAATTATAGCGTTTAAGGATGTGAATAGGATGAGCAACAGTTCTGCAAATTTCTACACATTCCTTACATAAATCATATAAATAAATCGAAATCATGATTTGAGTTTTTGAGCTAGGCACACCCAAATTTGTTGAAGTTTCAACATATAAAGAACGATGCTCCTTTTACAAAAATTTCTCCCAGTAGTGAGTATGTGGGGATTTTCGCGTCATTTCTAATGTTATTGCAAAACATTTGGCAAAACTTTTAAATTAAGTCTAAAAATGGCAAAAATGGAGGGTCTAAATTGCAAAACTAAAATTCTAAAATCGCAAAGTTCGAATAGCCAAACCGTTTTGAAATGCCTGTCCCTGGCCTCCCATTGCTCACCTATATCAAACAATTAACTTTAATTAAATTTAATCGTTAACCTGTCCGAATAGACTCCAAGAAGTAATACCCTATCCTAGGTTTTTGGGTGAAAACTTTCCGGGTCAAAGGTCAAGGTCAAAGTAGGACGTGGTGATGAGGGTCATTATCGTCGTGGTCTTGGTAATAACCTATAATAGTAACTATTTCCAAAAGCGGTAAATGGCTGATGTTATCACAATTTTCAAGAATTCTTAATATTTATGAATAATGAAAGGGGGGATTTGTTGGCCTACAAATTTTTTTACTTTCATTTGAACGCATGACCCTCCTGTTAGGTGGCGGAGAGAGATAAATTTAAAAAAGTTTGCAATATTTGGGAACGATTATCTTTGAAATGCGTAAACCGGTTTGCGCAAATTTGGTCTTAAAATTATCATTAGAGAAATCCTAATGTCGCTTTTTTAAATTATGCCGCTAAAGTTACAGGTCATTGCAAGAGGTCATCAACCAAAACATTATCTTGGGCTCCGATTCTGCAGAGAATTTCAGTCACCGGTTACCGGTATCGGTACAGTAAAAAAGTGGTTATGTTGTAGTGGTGAGAGGAAGCGTGGGCAGTTGTGGTCGTAAAGGATGATCTTGGTTTAGTAATGCGTAAGGTCGTGTTAAGCTTCTGTCTAAGCAAGAGGATGCTCGGTGGTCAACACCACGTTCATTGCGCACGGGAAATTCCATTAGTTTCAGTCATCAAAACTTCCCAGTCAACTCACAGGCCGAGACCACCATCCACTCACTAGCACAAGGACATGTTGACCAGGCCTATAGGCAAATGTTAAAGAGCAAGGAAAAAAAATTATCACTTGAACAGTTGTTGCTGGTTTTCAAATAATTATAATTTATTGTAAAGCCGCATTTTGAAGATTAAAAATATTAGAAGATTCTAATAAATATAACCCAGCGAAAGCTTATGCCAATTACAGCTCCTAACCTTTTAATCCAAACTTTCTAAACTACAGTTAATGATCAATATATAAAATTGAATTAATTCGTTTATAATTTTTCTGTATAATTACTTTGCTTTTATTTAATTTGTTCTAGAAAAATAAATGCACATTAACAGTATTTTAATTTTGCAAACCAAACACTTTCGAACCCTTTGTTTTCACCATTTCTTAAAAAAATATTTTTAACGTATAAAGCACCGTATAAATTGTTGGAACCATTTTGTTTTAGCCAGCATACTCTTAAAGTGTCAGAACCCTAAACATTCTACAATGATTCATTCTAAACCAAGTTCAAAAGTTATGACTAATTGAGCTAATTTTGTGGTGAACACTAGGATATGACTTACTAAAAATAAAACATTTAGGTAGAAAATATTGATAGTTTTGCCTAGATAAATAAAATGCTCCTTAGAATAGTTTTGAAAAAAACTCGAGTTTTAACTAAGTTTGACAATAGTTAGTATCATAAAATCGATAAGTTTTAAATTTTTAAATAATATTTCTAATAAGAGAAGAGGAGGAAGAAATAGAACTGCCTTACAACGTAAATGCCTATATGCCCAATTTCAATGCTCCGTATGCTACAGAATACTGGGTTAGGAATTTGAATCAAGAAAGGATAGCTGTTGAAGGACTTACTACTTGAAATTTAGATTTATAAACACACAAATGCACTCTCGTCCGAGGTTGGTTTTTCATGGTTGAGTAGAGGTATTCAACCTACTTTACATCTGAAAGTCGTTTTCGAACAGTAGCAGATTTCGATTTTTTTTAATACCTTTGTTCAAATGTTCTCAAAACTGTGTTCAGCAGTTAAATCGTTTCATCATTACGTATGTAATTTTCTAAACAGTTCATTAAGAATTGTAAATACATAACTTGATCAAAAAATTAAAAGCTACGTTGTTCTTAGAAAATGACAACACGCTAAGAAATTGCAAACTGCACAACCTGCTTTTTATTGTCAAATGTTTGTTTGAAAATGCTCTAGGAAATGAGTCAGGTCAAGTTCGAAGATTGTACATGACGGTGTGACCCTTCATCTTAATTTGGATGACCCCCCAAATGACCACAGAACCTGAAAAATCGGGTCTCCTTTTGTTTTCCTAGTTATGTTTGAAACAATAGTTGACATAGTATGATAGAATGGCCCAGACGCCCTGACATTTCTATTTGCATCGATGACCATGGAAATGATCCACACAACATTAACATTGTCTTTTTTTTGTAGTTTGTTTGATTTACTTAAATCAACAAGTTATGATATTATCATTTAATTTGCCATGAAATGGAGGTTAGGCGTCGCTGGGGTCGTTTAGACTACTGTTACTTTTCTTTAATGACAAAAGAAAAGAAACAAAAGGAAACAATTTTTTTCGGTTTTGAAGGTCATTTGTGGCCCATAAAAATAAGAGGGTGGTGTAGGGGCTTACCCCTACTCCAGAACCTAAAAACAAATTTTTAATATATTAATCCGTTCAAAAGCGCAATAAGACGGACGGACGAAGAATACATTCCCATAAAGTAGCTAATACGCTATTACAATTTTATTACAAATATTTTTATTTTTACAATTTGTTTGAATACCGTTAATGTAAGTTATTTAAGGCGTTTTACACGTAAATGCGGTTTAGCCAAATCCTGGTCAAGACACTTGATTCTAATTAGGAGAACCATTCAATCAAGTGTCCCTTGCCAACAGCGACATGCTAGATTTTACTAATTAAGACCTACATAGTTAAGCAAATTAACATCAATTATCTTTTCGTACTGAAGTGGCACAGAGAAAGATGTAAATGGATGAGAAGTCATTTATCACAATGTGGTTCAAGATTATTTTGTGCGCATTTTCATTAGGTTTTAGAGATTTTTCTCACGCAGCAGAAGGCCGGCGGATTACACAATCGCAGTGTGAAGCATTTGGTAACCATGTTTACTACAATATAAATAATGGTCAATGCACACTTAAAATTCAGAGGGACACAAGTGTACCTGAAAGCCTTTTTCACAGTAATACAATTCACTGTCCACCAAACTCCACTTTCAAGCCGTTCCAACCAAGCGTAGGTGTAAGACATGGCTTCTGCGATTGCTCTAGTGACCTACAGCCCTCTTTTGACTTAAAATCCTGTGTAAGCGTAAAATTGTACGCTGAGCCATGTAGCTACTTAACAAATACTGTGTGCAAGACGGAGGCAGGACTGATATGTTCATCGTTGGGAAAATGCCAATGTAAGCATGCAGGAGCAAATTGGAATAACGACGAATCTCTTTGTAACTCTAATCAAGACTGCCAAGAACGTAGCAGTGTGTCATTCTATGACAAGGAGTCTGGAAAGTGTTACCTGCAACTCAATGGCGAAGCTTTCTGCAATTTAAGAGAGGAAGCAGGTAATTTTGGTATAACTATTTATATAGTAAATACTAAAATAATTTCATCAACTGATTATTTGAAATTCAAATTACATTAGTTGGTATTTCGATATTGGTAATATATTCATTTAATTCTTATTTCATACAAAATTTCCTACATGATTTGTGTTTTATAATTTTCATACTTGGTTTCATAACCAGGCATAGGGCCGCGTATTATATTCAAATACACGGTGATGGATACAGCAAACTGGTTTAAAAGAATATTCGACACTGTTTTTGACAACGTGAAATATGTAATATAATGCGTGAATGAAATTTTGTTCTCGAAATATACTTACTTATTCAAATGCCCGTTGATGACAACATCTAAACTAATGAGCGCTTTTCCTACCATTTCACTACCGAATATTTTACAAGTTAACCATACGCTCTGCGGGAATGTCAAATAACCCTTCGTTACCTAAATGACCGTGTGTTTCCTTGTGCTCTAAAAGATATAGTCGAATTATTCTAAATGTGTGCTAACTTGAAGAGAGTGTATACCGAAGACACTAACTAAAATCAGTGAATAATTTTTTCTTTGCAGATTTAAGGAATCAACTTCCAGTTCCTATTAAACCGAGATGTCCACCAAATGCTCATTGCGTGTATTCTACATTTTCCAGCGGATCAGGATCGATTTGTAGATGTTTGCCTGGTTACGGCACAGAAGACAATTCGAGAAAAAAATGTGTAAAAGTCAAGATGTACCAAGAGCATTGTACAATAGTCAGACGTGAGAATGGAGAGAATCGAGATCCGTGTGACGTTGCTTTGCAGTGTTCCAATGGTATTTGCGCCTGCGGAAGCAATAAAAAGTGGGAAGCTCGTTCCGGCGGCTGTAGATCTACAGTTGGCTCGCCATGCTCTGCCTCTGATTTTGTTCCTGAGCATTATCGGTGTGGTCGAAATGCCAATTGCCTTGGGCGCTCAGGTGAAACACGCTGCGAATGTCAAGACGGGTTTCAAAATGTAGAAGGATTCTGTTACGCAAATTTTGAGGCTAAATGCGGGCAAGATACTGATTGTTTAGAAGGAATGAGCTGTATTGATGAAATTTGTCGCTGCGCAAACCCATTGTCACAAAAAGTTGCGCTAAATAAAAAGTTATGCGTTAGCATAGCAGGCTCACCATGTAGCGGTAGGTCCACATTAACAAAGTTTGCTACATGTAATAATGGCACTACAACCTGTTCTCGTGATTTGGTGGAGTCTAGCACCGGTGAATGCTTACTGGCTTACAATAAGGAATGTGGCGCAGAACTAGGAAGATGTAATTTTGAGGAAGGACTTGCTTGCGTACGAGGTAGATGTAAATGCCTTGATGTAAATTTGGCATACATTGTAGGTATAGGCTGCGCCGCAAAAGTAGGTAGCAGGTGCGGAGATGTATTTCCCGTTGCTAAATGTGAAACCAATATTTGTGGTGATGTGTATAATATCAAATGTGCTAACGGTGCCAAATGTATCCCGGTAACAAAGTCTATTTCAAAATGCTTTCTAAGTGATAAATAAAATGTAACTTGAAATGCGCAAATTTTACAACAATAAAAAACATTGTTTGCACTGTAATATTCTAATTAGTATTCAAATTTATTGCATAGTAATTCATTCTTGAAGCGAATTTAACTTCTTCTTTTTTTATAATTTTTGTCCTAGTTTGTACATTTGAGCTATATTAAGAACAGAGGTTGAAATATAATTTTGTCTAAGTAACTAAGTAACAAAAATAAAATTGAAACCTGGCAAAATCGAACTTTTTTCAAACCTGAGACAATACTTTCTATAAAAATAAAATGTCTCAAGGCCAAATGGCTCTTATTGTTGTTCAAAAACTCAATTCGAACTCAATTTTTATATATATTTTTTTTTCTAGCTAACACGAACTTGATGTAAACATAGATATAACTTATTTTATTTCTCAAAATTCCGATACCAAAAACGAAAATATTCATGTTTATGCATTTATTGAATATTAAATCTCCAACACTGCCAAATACCTGAATGATTACAATAATAAAGTTTCAAGCAAGTGCATCCTTCGACAATTTTGTCAATTCTGAAGACGATTTTTTGAGTTGGAGCTGAATTTTTCCAGCAAAATATAGTTAAAAATGGTTGGGCATATCAATTGAAATTAATGCATTATTTCTTAATTTTAACGATTTTAAGGGGTAAACAAATCAACCGTTTACTCAAATCAGTGTCGGAACAATGTAACTTATGTATGTACTATGTCTAAGATATGTCCGATATGTATCATTTAGCCCCAATTTATTGTACTGAGGACATTTCGGTTGCATTATCCTAACTTTAAAGATGCATTACAAATTAAAATAGAATTGGCCAAATAATGCTACTATGAATATTGTTTATAAACACTATTTAGATACTACTACCAGCTGCAAACACATATAAATCAAGGCTGAAATCCGTTCCATGCGTTAATTTTAGGGTGTCACCGGTCCTCACCAATAAAGTAAAAATGGTTTAAAAATCAACTCAAACATGTCCAAGCCCACCGTTTCACAGGAAGGCGCTGAAAATTTGGCTCCGTTTAAAATTTCGGCCAACATTTGAATACATAGAGTGGAAGTATATATGATTTGGTTTATAAATATTTTTAATTTTGATGAAATTATATATGACATGCAAGTGGCTACTATCTTACAATCAAATTAAACATTCCTTATTGATCAAAATCAACTCTTCAAGCTAAATTTAACCAAACTAAAATATTTTCTTTTGTTTGCTGATATGGTTGACGCTGGGAAACCAATTATGTTGAAAATCGCCTTAATATAATTTGCCATGCCGCCTAAACAATGGATTTACAAAAAATGCTTAGCATAATTTGAGCACATAATTTGAGTTTTTCGATTTGAGCACTGCAACTTCTTTTTTATTGAGTTCTATAACAATCCTCGTGTAGGAGAGATTCAATTTCCGGTCACAAGGTTTGTATTTTATACGGATCCTGTTCCAATACTGCGCACACTTGATGTACGTAACAAAAATAAAGATGTACAAAATTTTCACACACGAATATCATTAAAACGTTATTCGCCCAGACAACAATGTGAAGTTTTTCTTGCGGTTTCGCGGCCTCAAAGACACCATTTTGAAGCATTTATGCTATATGCTATATAAATATTACAATCAACAGTGGAAGAGCAGCAAGAAATTTCAGTATATCCTACTCCTAAGATTGTTTAATTTTGAAAGCAATTTTCTCCCGTCGGATTTTTACATGCGTGGTACAGTATTGGAATTTTACCTTACATTCACAGCAACGCATCTCACAATTGCAACAACTCAATCTAGACCTTGTAACATGAAAGCTATCACAAAAGTCACATGGAAATTACTGAAAGTCTACTCCATCAAAAATATCTTTGACACAATTCCAATCAAATTTTACACTCAGGATGTTGGATAATATGGAGCATTGAAAACGATATAGCACATTTCATATCTACTGGAATCAGTCCTCATGTCAAAGATACCTCAAACACTCGAGCGTTTCCTTTGAGGTAAGTCATTTCAGATACAGTAAGCATACTCAACTTCAACATTAGCAGTACATTGAACACAGTTTTCCTCACTACAAACTACAAGAGTAGTTTCTACTGTCGTATCGAGTCAAAATTCTATCTGCGATTTAATCACATCAATCTCACTGCTGTTTACTTGATCCAAACTGATTCCGTGTATCAAAAGTTCATATCTTGCTACAAAGCTAACAGTTTTATTTCTTACAGTGAATACTACAATGGATTTAGTAAAAGCTTCTAGATTGTTGGCATAGGAGTGATGTGTGTAGTAATAGTATCCGGATTACCAACAATCTGCAATATTCATATGAGGGTGAACTTTATAAATGTGACAAGTCGCTGTTACTTGGAGAGGAAAACGAACTGAAGGCGGTTCTTTTACGTGGGATAAACATTGGAATTACAACCTTGTATAATTAGTAAAGAGGGCAAGTTTCGAATGTCTAAATTTCTTAGTATCTCTGACATGCATTGGGATCGGCGTAATGTAGTACATAGGAGGTTGAGTTCAATGATACATTCAGGAATTTTTACACGTAACACAGCCAACACAACCCTTGATTATAAACTTTATGTTTACAATTCACAGACTGCATTTTCAAAAGTCCAAGTATTACGTCTCGATAGTAATTTAGTACTGTCACTGTTCATTATGCATCTATCGCTTGTAGGGATTGCTGTATTGGCCTTTATGATTATGCATATTATTCAAAAAATTTCTTTTTTGAAGTTTAAATTTTAGACGGAACACTTGAGTTGAAGATATTGTCACGACCACCATGCCAACGACCTCGTCGACACCGTGGACGCGACATCAGTAGGTTACGTAGTTAGTTGCACACAATATTTTCAGAAGTGTGTCTGCCGTAGTTGAGTCCTTATCACTTCTGTCAGTTGTTAGAGTTCACGAGTCTAGTCGTCTTCGTCCTTGTAGCCACTTCTATAAATAGTAGTGCAGTAGAGGTTAGTCGGGGTCAGTCGGGGTCAGTCTGGCGTTAGTCGTCTTTTCATTTTCATGACGCCTATGGCCTAGTCGACTTTTGTCCTAACTGGACCCGCCGTGACCTCACTTGACCTTGGCCGACATTGTACCTCTAGTCATACCTACGTGCAAATAAATGGTTATTTACATCCGTTTGTCGTGTTGTCTTCCAGCACTCATTTCGCCAAGCAAGTTGTCGCGTCGGCTCCACCAGTTGAGCGCACCACCCACAGCACAGTCGCCCCACCGAGAGTTCACGGTGGCACAAGAGGTGCCCGTGACAATATTGATTTATTTATTTATTAGCCGCTAATTCAGGCGCCTATGGAACGTACAACGAAAAAACTAAATGTATATTTTACATTTTATAAGTAAATCAAAATATTGTTATTCCGAATGAAATATAGATTCGTTGTTTTGATTCCAGACGTAGTAGATTGTTGAAAGATTGTTGAAAGTAGATCTTGGAACTGTTCAGTGATATTGCCAAATCTATTCTTTACCTTCTTTTTGAATTCCGTATTGGTTTCAGAGCTGCGCGATAGGGGAAGGAATTCTGTTGACAAGCCAATTTTAAGGCAAGAAACAGTTTTCTTCCAATGGTTTTTTTTTCTTTTTGGACTTTTGACCTTCACTGCCAGAGTCATTCTATTCTTGTTTGTTGATACATTCTGCATCAGTCATATTTGTACTGGAATTTGGAGCAAGGGTGGGGTTTATTAATTTTAACCAGGCACATTAGTTGGGATTAGATGAGATATCTTCACCACAATTTGTTACGATGGTATGAAGCGTTGATTTTAAATCTTGACACTCTGATCGAAAATTGTTATGACGTGATGTCGCCACATGATTTAATTGTAATGGTATTATTCTTGAAGAATGCGGTTTAACCTTCACTTAAAATAATTTTTAAAGTTGATATCAACGATTTTATTTGCAGTCTTTCTAAATAGGTTAGATTGTCTGTAATTCCAACATAACAGCTATTTAGCAAAAATCACTAATTTGGTGTTTTAGCAGCGAATCGAATCGTTAATTGATTTACAAATTCTGCAGATTGGATTGGGATTTTTATTTCCAAAGTTTCAAAAAAAAAATTCTTGTCCTGGGCAACTGGGCCTTCGGCATTTGATTTCAATCTGTGTGTTATTATGCCTCTTTTATACACTTGTTTGCATTGTAAAATAATACTTGATTTCCAGTTTCTTGAAAGCTAGCCGAGTTTGGAGATTGAATTCGGTTTTGAGTGTGTGGAATTCGGATGGAGGGGTACACTTGATAGAAAGTTGTCACATTTAATAATAGCTAATAAGCGCTTTAGATACTCTATTGTACTTTGCATATAACTTTTGACTTGACTTTTGATGGATGGAATTTGGAGAGATGTTTTTTCTTTGAGTGCTAAAATTGAACATCTAGTTTAACATATTGAAAGCTACTAGAATTTATGTTACTCTATCCGTATTTCGATATATTTCTATATAATTCATGTACATTTCAACCGGAATCTATATGAAAAATTGCGAATCAAGTGTTTACAATCTTTAAAACTTCTTTTCTTGACAAACACTACTATTGTGAAAATAAAAAACAAAATAGCTCTATTCATTTGTTTGTATTTTTTTAAAGCTACAATTGATTTAGACGGCCCTAAAAATAACCTACCCAATTCTGTTCCTCATGGCATCTTATCTCGTTTTCCAAACTTCTGCCATGCAAGAATATAAATGATTTCGCAACTTATCATATATTTTCAGTGTTGAAGGAGTACTGCCTAAAATACTGTTTAAGCATTTGCTTATTCTCGATGTACTTGAATTTTGTTTAGCCTATTTCTAAGTCACTGGATTTTTTTACAACATTATTAATATAAAAATGATTAAAATAATACATAATTTACTAATTTCTTTATTTTCATGTATTTATGATATAAACTTGTTTAGTTGTAAGAATGGTTTAATATTGAAGCGATTTGTATACATTTTCCCCCTTTATTACATGTTTCTTGTTATTTTAAAGAAATTTGTTACCTTTAAGTTTCAATAATTGAAATTTATCATGCAGTTGAAATATATCGTCAATAATATACCATGAAATTTAATTAAGCTTAATTACCCGAAGTAGTTCAACGTTATCAAAGTGACAAACATGATAGGAAACGTCGTTTGTTTTATTTATTTAATTAAACAATTATATTTTAAGCTGAAAACTACAGTTATTGTCCGAGATATAACACATAACTAACTATATATTTACACTTAAGGGTCAGTTTGAAATGGTGTCTTGGTTTAGTGGAGTATGATTTGCGACATATTAAATAACTAACTCTATCAACTAAGATACCTTATTGTTTAAACTGGCAAAGTTTTGTTGAATTTTTTTATCCAGTCAATATACTAAACGTTCCCGCAATAGGACTCTCGTTAAGACAACCAAGTGGGCTAGTGCCTGAACCAAAATATTCAATATGATCAGCAAAAACTAACTTTTGTCGCGGTACGGACGCTGCGCAGGTAATGTCTTCGTAAACCTCATTTGAACAAAGTCGTATTACTCCGTTATTAATCCAGTATTGATTTCCGTGGTGAACGTAGCCTTCGCTCCAGGCATTGGTATGCGGAACTACATCATTTCCGTTAACAACCCTTGCACAAGGAACTGAGTGGGAGTTAATTACATCAGCAAATCGCTGATCTCCTAGACGTGGCTCACCATATGTGATTAGAGCATAATTTCCATGTGGCATGTAGTGACTCAACAAGTAATACATCATTGCAGCCATAGCTCCTCCTAAAATGAACATAAACAAACTATAAACCCATATCAATCTGTGGGAAGAAAAGTGCACCAACATTTTTTTTCTGTAATAGCAAATGCTGTGTTTTTATTTCATAATAATAGGAAATCGTTACACCACATTTATGTCCAAAACATAGAATTGGTTCGGTTTTTTTGAAAAAAAAGAAAGAAATTGTTACCTTTTTACTCTAGATTTTAGATTTTAAAGTCTAAATTTAGTTCTAAGAAAGTTCATTTAATTTTGAATGACAAGGGTTTCATTTTTGAAAAATAGTACGGTTTATAATAAACGTTAGCAAATTTATTTCTGCGCATTAAGCTAAGTAACACTTTAGTTATGTTTAAATATTGAATTTGTTGTTTATCTAAAGACATCTAAATTATTTCAACTGATTGAGCGTTTACAATTTCCTTCTTCAGCAAACCTCATTAAAACACCTTGTTCTTTGAAAATAACAAATACTGGACATTACTTGCGGAGTAGTATTTCAATGGACAGAAATTGATATCATTTTTTTTTGCTCCCGGAATGTTTTGAAATTATAAATTATTATAAACAATTATTTTAACTTTTTTTTTGCCAAGCAAACCTGTCCTAGATCAGGTCAATTTTATCTTTCATTTCTTGGTCCTCCTGCTCTAGCACGATGTCTGTCTGTTCTTACAGTTACACAAACTTTATTTTTACATTTACATGGCAAATCAATCTGTAAAGCACATATGATGCTTAATCTCAAGCGCTAAAAGATTGTCGGTATCCGAATAGTTGATAAAACATACATATGAATTAAACAAAAGTACACTTCATCAATAAGTTTGCCAACTTGTTTAAGTTTCTTACCTAAGCTGTGGCCCGTAAGTACTACGCGATAATTTGGGTAACGACTAAGTGCTTGTCTGAGCAAATGTGACACTTGCCGGTAGAGAGACATGGTCGCTTGAAAAAAGCCAGTGTGCAGTGTTGCTCCATCTCCCAACGGTGACTTAATTCTTCCAACCCAAAAATCAGAAATTAAGTTTCTTGCATTGTTGGTCCCACGAAATGTTAGTATAATATCCCGTCGAGCATGGTTTATAACAATGAAAGATAGAGTATCCAATGTCGTATTTCGAATTACTCGAATCAACTTTGTGTTGTGACCGGTTCGTACACATTCAGCACACTTGTATCTCATAATCACTTTCGGAGTGCAGTATGCCGCTGCAGAGAAATGTATAAAATACCGCACTTCTTCTAATGACACTAATTTTAGTTTCACAGGAACAGTAACTGGAGTTGCAACAGGCGGATCGGGAACCACGCGCAAACCAATTATAGCATTGAGAATGCTAACCGCGTCGTGACGCCTATACAAACCGAGCTCAGCTTGTCTAAGGCGAACAATTTTTGGGTTGGGGGTAGTTCGAAGAATTGGTGTTATAGAACTCGGAGCTGATTCCAAAATAATTGTGGCAAGGATCAAGTAAAGCAAAGGCATTTTGATGGACAATGAACCCAAAAAGTGAGAGCATACGCCATTTATGGTATTTATAATTGTTATGGTCAGGAACTTTAGCTTCGAGGAATTATTCCCTGAAGAAAAATAACAAGTTGTTATTAGTTGAGATTCGTTGAACAAATTAGCAATTTGTAGATTGGATCAGATATGTGATTCGAATGATGCACTTCACTTAGATTGACTTATTTGGCTTCTCAAAGCAGAACATGAGTAAAATGAAGAAGCAAGGAACGGCATGCAGCGGAACCGATCAAATTTTCTCTTAATTTTGTGTTAAGCGTTCCACCTAAACGCTCCAACTCGCAACGACTTGTGTTTAAATACTGTGACAGATTTGTGGTCAAGGAAAAAAGTAAATTAACTTAAAATTTGGTTAGAACAGAGTTTACACTATGTTCATTAGTTTTTCTATTCTTGCACTTTACTTTTGGAAGCTAAAAACTCTAAAATAAAATAGTAATAACTTTTCATGAAATTTTTCTTCAAAAATTTGTTAAAACAAAACTATGGATATTGAACCAAAATCGAGCAAACAGGAAGTTTGCTATAATTTTCTGTTATAAGTTTAAGCGTAAGTAGACAATTTTTTATTCTAATTCTTTAGTGCTTACTTACTGTGCCACACTCTACTGCGTGTATACAAAATGGTGTGTAAGCTGCAGACTGCCGATTTTTAAAAAAAAATCACAGGTTTTCTCATTCGAAGGATTATAAACTGTAAATATGATGATGATGATAAATTTTATTGATATAAGGCACGCCCAGATCAACATACATGATAAAAGTATAAGTATAAGTTAATAGCAAAGGGGAAGCGTAAGTCCAGGTGAGTAGTATTAAAATTGAAGGAAAAATGTTTAATAAAGAATAAAGAAAAATCTCAAAAAACTTGTCAGTAGATTTTCTATAGCATGCCTAAAGATACTTATATATAAAAAATATTTATATATTATACATTTTATCACTTCGTTATGAAAGTTTATGATTTTGATTTCGAAAAGGTAAGTGAGTTAAAAATTTAACAATTTTTTCTACACAAATTGTAGAATTAATCATTCCCTTGAATTTGAAGTATTGTGGTGACTAGTAAGCTTTACCTTGAGTTTTGGTATAAACGTTCGCGCAATGTCGTATTTTTCATTCAATTAGCATCATCACATTGGAAATTCTGCATAAGGCCTATAACCTTGAAACGTCCATTTAAATTAACTTCACCTTGAGATAATTTTTACTGTTCAACTTTCAACATCAAGATCGATAGGAAATTAATTTGTGTAAATCAATTACGAAATATTTACGATGAACATTTACCAATACTACAACCACAGATGCAAACCAATTGACTTTTGAATTAAAACAGATCATTTGCTTAGGTTTGAAATATATTAAACAAAAAAGCTTTCTTCTAGTCCAACAGAGATCTCATTGAAGTTCATCAATTTTCTGTACTGTTAATAATGTACGAGTATTTCGAAAAAGAAATATCTTATTGACCAATATTGACCAATGTGTCTTGGGCATTGACCGATGTGTCTTGGGCAAACCTCGGCACTTTGCGCTCGCACTCGCCCGCTTTTAGCGCTCTCCGCTCCCCCGCCTTACGATTTCAGAGTGCGGGCGGGCGAGCGCTACGGTTGTGTCAAG
>VYYI01001175.1:0-21430 GCA_021029175.1 Bilobella aurantiaca
TTTTAAAACTTATTTTGTATTTTCAGGTTATTTACTAATACTTTTTCCGCTTTCATAACCACATACGCTACCTGTATTTTTCATAATTACATGTATTCAGCAGCTGAAACAGTGAATTGTGGCGAATTAGAGACAATACATGAGAAAAACGAAAGGTAAGTTAATTTAATACAAGGACGGGCTTGTGTTGCTATAATTTAAAATTCAGCTTCGGAAAGCTTGGGAAGTTCCCAATTTTTGGCTCAAAATTTATAATTTGAAAAAATTTGAACTGTTTTTGATGATTTTTTAGATTAACAATTTTGTGCACACATTATCCAGTGGCACATGGTAGCAAATTGTACATAATATTGTAGCCTAGATCCATATCAGGATGAGTTGGTCCAGAACAAAACGTTATTGAAATTGTGCTTCCTGGAGTTGTTTGGTTTACTAAAATTAAGTGAATCGTCAGTGAATTAGCCTAATGGTCGAAAATCACTTCTTTTTTATATGAATTTTTGTGAAACTTACCTTGCACCATTCCGTTATTAAATGTGTCACCACAAAATTTAATTCCGTTAATTAAAAAGTAGTCAGTTGTACAATCGCTCGGTGAAATGCCTAAATTGAAGGGAGAATAATAATCGTGTAAAATTTATGAAAATTTGAAATATTTTATTTCAATTTACCTGGCAGCATGAAATTAGTTTCTGTAAGGAGCAGATTGCAGTATCCCGGAATACTTTGGAAGCATATTTGGATGCAGTAGTTGTTGAGCAGTTGACCTTGTCCGCCATTGAAATTGAAAGAGTCAAGCATTCCAGACACGCTGCGGTAGTACTGTCCAGGAAAAACTTTTTTGAATCAAATGCCAATTTTGTCGATAAATTTCATAAATTTCATTATACTTGGTTGCAGCCAATGGGAGCAGCGCAAAAGTCTCCGGGCTTGAACTGCACAAGACGAATCTTCCAAAATCGGAGACTTGTATTGGGAGATAGCGTCACAGTCAGGGTAACTGGTCCGGCCGCAGTTGATAGGTTAATGTATTCTAAAAATCAGTAAAATATTAATTAAATTACAATTAAAATAGACAAATTGTAATTTCAAAAACAATTTATTAACAACTAGAGCCCACTAGAACCGAATATTGCGGGAAAAAAATCATTAACACCCAAGTTCACTTCCTAACTAACGTTCAAAAACGTAACAATAAAGTTCTCAATTTCAAAAATGGCGCGGCGATTTTGCTTGCTCGCTTTTCAATTTTCCAAAAAACTATTACTGTATTCGAAAACGAAAAATCTCGTTGGCCATTTGCTGATCGCTGACACTAGCAGTTGATTTTTTTAGTAATAAGCATAACGTTTACTGCCTTATAGCCTTACCCATTGTTCCAGGATCTATGACTCCGCACAAAACGGGATACGACATTGTTGCACCGTTTCCGCCGGCCACGGTCACGGTGAAAGAGTCGTTGCTGCAAGCCCCTAGCGTCGGACCCAACAAGCTGAACGCGCTGAACTCCAGATATAATTGCGACGACTGTAAAACAATTTAAATGTGTAACAGTACTTTGTCCAAAAACTGCTCAAATTCGTGTTTTAAAAATTAAGTCACCCCCGTTAGCTTAGGAACTGTTATAGAGCATGCAAGGGGGCCAGAATTAGAAGACGGGTACGCTGGATTCACAAAGTATGTGTTGTTTAGGGTCACATTGGATCCGCAACTGGCAGTTACTGAAATCAAAATTAAAAAAAAATCAGCGTTAATTTTTTTTAGAAAATTGCCATTTGTATTGAACTCAGAGACCAACACAACAGACTCCATAGTTTCCTGCACAGTTTCCACTGGACGTTCCGCCGAGAACCGTGCATTCGCGAGTAGAGTAGCAGAGTCCAATGTCGCCGCTCGTTGCATTGCAAGGGACGTTCTCGAATGAAATCAGCGTAAAAATTCCTCCGGAAACCACTAACAGGGCATTTTTACAATTAATCAAAAAGCTAAAAAAAAACAGCTTAGAATTTTATCTTGTTTTAGAAAACTACCGGATCTTCTAGCTCCTCTGAAAGTTTGGTTTATGCTTGCTCTTGTCGTGTTAAGCGATTCTGACGCTTTGTAAGCTAATCCAACAGCGTCACTACGACTTTGTATTCGAATTCCGCTTGCTAGACTTAGGCTTGCTCCAGCGAAAATAAGGAATACTGGAAAATTGGAGCACTTTTTCAAAAGATGGCTTTTCATATTGTGAAATTTGAAATTTAAAAAAATACTTTCAGGAATGCTTTTTGCCGACTCCTTCAGAAGCGTCAATAATTGTAAAATTGTTGATTCAATGTTCCCAAAAGCATAATTTTGTAGGTCATTCATTAGGAAGATTTTCAGTTTAGCCCAATGGGACAGAAATAGTTAATTATAATTTATAATTTGTCCTTTTAAGTACAAATTCTTTGTAAATTATGGTTTAACCTCAATTTTTTGCTTACTAGCTTTCAATTTTACAAATTGTTTTGCTCTACAAATTTTGTCTGATGCTTTGAACAACAGCACGCGTAGAAAAAAGTCTCAATGCATAAAATTAAATTCAAACCGAAATAAAAAATAAATTTACAATATATTTTTCACAAACACTTTGCAATTATAATCAAATTAGCTAAATAGTTGAACAGAATAGCTAAATACCCTTTAGCATTATTTACTCCAAAGTAACATTACTTTCTCCACTTTCTCTTTTCGGGTTAGTTCGGAAATCGACACCGTGTTTTTCTTTTTAAAGCCGAGTGCTTGTCACGGATACTTTCTGCACCAAAAGTTGAAATTTTAAAATAGTAGAAATTCTATAAAATTTTCTGCATTGATACAAGGTTTCACTAATATCAGTTCGATTTAAATTCAAATAAAAGCGTAAAGTGCGCGAGATAGCATCATTAAGTACTATACACAACAACAAAACCAACCACAAACAGAGGGGAAGCGTTAGCTAAATATCACATTTAAAAACAACCCATATCGGAGATGGGCGTTTCTACATTTCAGAAAAGTAAGTCGTTTTAACAGATATAATTTATTGTAAGTTTGATAACATTGTAATAACGAACTTCAAATATCGATGACTATCCTATAACTATCCTAGATTTAGCATAGGCATGCATGGATTTTGTCTATAATAAAGGAAGAACCCTCCCCCGACATCAAGTTCATTTGTCCGAACTGTAACGATGAATGGGCCGTTACTAAAATCTATGAATAATCATCAGTTAAATTTAAATAATTAGCCACAATTAATTTAAAAATAAATGACAACCTGTGACTGGGGTGTCCACGATCAAGAATCCGTTTGACAGGCCATCGTTCAGCTTGTCACCGCACAGGCGATTACCATTAATAACAATGTAATCGAACGGACAATCTCGTATTCCTATTAGCGCAACTTGTTTTAAATTTGAAAAATTGTTTTGAAAATGCACGTTTACCTATTCCAGCTTGCCCACCAGGTATTACAAGGTCTCCGTTTTCTAAATTTTTTAAAGAATCAAATTTTACACATGTTAAATGCCCCCCCGTTGTGCCATACCGTTCGCATTAACAATTTGAAATGGTTTGTAGGTCCCGTTGAGTCCGCCATTTGTAAATGTGATGCTACAGAATCCTGGAGCTTTTTTGATACAGATGGCGTAGTTCAAATTATTCTAAAAAATGTACAACGTACTCGAATTTAGATATGAAGTCTTTTAGTAAAATACTAACTACAATAAGGGCCCGGCCCTTATAAACGGTATTCGGTTTTACCAAGTACTGGGGCGAGGTTAAGGTGTTATAGTTGAAGCTATTAAGCGTCCCTACGACGCCTCTGTGGTTTTGTAGACAGTACGCTGGAGATCCAGCCGCAATTCGCATTTCGCTCTGCGTTATTTTGATCCGCCATCTTCTAAATCCGTCGCCACGCGTCATCACTGACAACTGAATGCTTCCTGATCCCCATATTTCGACATAAACTAGAATTTTTTTAAAATTCACTATTTTTTGAAGTACAGTTTCTCCTAATAACTTTTTTAATTTACAGGTTTTTAAGGAACTGTACATTTAAAATAAACCGTTCGGAGTATAGTTTAGGCAATTTCAAACTCACTATGGGTGTCATTATTGTCGCCGCATAGAATCGGTATGACGTTGTTAATGTTTTGGCCGGAAACGAGGAAACGATCCGTGTCACAATTACCGGCGACAGGCTGCTGCAACTGCAATATACTTAATGATGTTTAATTTAACTTTAGCCTAATTAATTAGTAAAGTAATTGACATTACTGAAAATATTTCCAAATCTAATCTCAGTTGATTTACGGTTGGGCTTTGCTTCATAATGTCAATAGCGCATGTCCCAACGCCCGTTGGAGAGTAGGAAATACCTCCATCCACAAAGTAGCTTCCATTTTGTCTAATTAGACCTCCACAGGTATAGGAAACTAAATAAGTTATCTTAATTGCAAATTTAATTACACTTTTGAAATATTTAAAATTAATTGCAATTTACATATGCAACAAACCCCCAATCCCCCTGCGCAAGGGGATGATTCTGAGCCTCCAAGGGACGTGCACTCTGTTGCATGATAGCAAGTCCCCATAAGGCCACTTAGCCCAACACATCTTGTATTGTTGAACTGGACCATTGTAAACAGTTTCAAAACTAGAAATTCAAAGTGTTAATTAATTACTTTATATTCAAAAATTAAGTGTCAACGTTTCCAAAAAATGAAGTGATAACTTTTTTTTTAAATTTTGAAACATTACATCGACTATAGTTGTTGTCGAAAGAAATTGCAGGCATTTTTATTAACGATATCGGAAGTCCTCCGCTTCCAGGTCCCTGATTAGCGCTTTTCGTTCCATTGCGAAAATCGCTGGGGCTTTCTACCCCCATTTTATGCGTTATTCCCGATCCTTTCCAAATCCAGTCTGGAAAAACAAGTTTCTGAACAATCTGGCCGAGTCGGATAGTCGGATACTTTTTGCGTCGATTGCTTGTCACAGGAACGGCAAATGGAAAAATCCTCGACTCAGTGTCGTTAACAACTGCGTCAAATTTTGACGCCGGTTGCGCTTCATTTCCAGCCTTTCTCTCAACAGTGGCTAGTTTATGTATTACGGCACTTTCACGTTCTACTGGGAATTCAATTTTAGGATAATCGACCTTGTCCGACGACACTTGAATCGCTGCCAATTCATGACGTTGATTACACTTGGGAACAGAACGTAAATCGTTTTTTAATACTGCAGATCTGGAAACTGGATCTTCAAAAACATCCGCAGAACGATTATAAAAATTCCATGATGTTCTTGATGCGGAAATGCAACATTTCTCAATTAACAAAAATATCAAAACGAATCCTTGCCTTGTATGCATTGGATGAAGTTAATTTGGGAAATGAGAAATTTTTTGCATGTAACTACCAAGCGTTTTGTTGTAATTCATCACAGCACTTGTCACTGACCCGATGAACTAAAAGCTTATAAGTGATTTTTCGAAAATCTTATGTAAAATACAAATTTTATTTTGATTTTACCGCTGCAACTCTGGAACAAGATATAATTTAGTGTTTTCTTACTGTAAGCTCGGTTGCTAATAAGTTTGGAGGATTCACAAACCGCGTTACCTGAGACAGGTAGAATGTCTTACAGAATGTTGATCTAAATAAGATTCAAATTTAGGCTGCGAATCCTCTTCCTTTCATTGTTGTCATCTGCATCTTGAACTCCGCTTGGCGTGACTAATAACTAGTGGGAAAATTATGAGGGATGGGACTTTGCCATTTTTGTCATCTAACCATTTTGTGGTTTTTGATATTTTCCATTACGCATGTCAGGCGTTGACACGATGACCCACATGCTAACAAAGCAAGTCAACGCCCATCTTCAAACGGATCAATTTTAACAGCCCTCTTAAGGCGATATGACTCAAACATAATTTTTGTCACGCTAAAATTTGATAATGAACAAGATGAATGTCGTTAGATGAATTGCACTTTCCTTTTCCTTTCACCTCATTTTCAATTTTACCGCCAAATCGATTTCATAAAAAGTAAAAATTGTCGTTTCAGGTCACTGAAATTTCGAATGGGGTCAGATCAGAGTTCCCAGGGTCAATCGAAGGGAAGGTCAAAAAATCCGAAGAGGTCACAGTCCAATGACGGCGGGGCTCGCGGCGGCGGTGGGGAACGGCGGATCCTTAGCTCCTCCCCTCGTCCCAGTATCTGCTCTGATTCGGACATTCCCTATTCCTCCTATGTCAGGGCATCTTCCATTTCTGAAGGTATCGCTGAATTTTGAAAATAAATCGCTGATTCCATAAAAAACATAACCTATTCTGGACCTAAGCGTATCCTAATTCCAATTTTTCATAATTCTAGATGCCTCGGAGCGTAGGGTGCGCTGGAACGATTTGAAGCCGCGTACACGGGAAAAACATATCAGCAGAGAGAAGCGAGACAACAAGTCCAAAAGCGTCGGTAGTTTGGTAGTTGTGAACGCTGCCGCTGAAATTCCTACAATTGAAAACGATCCTCTATTTCAGCGTCTACAGGTAGCGCTGGAAAGCTGAAATATATTTTCCACGCTTGATGTTATTTTTCCAATAAGTTTAATTTGAAATTGAAAACGTTTTGTTTTGCAGGAGATTCCTCCATTTGTGCCAATAATTCGCGGAAGTCTAAAAATCCCTTGGACGAAGGATCCGGAAATTACAGAAAAGATTGATGCGAACCCTTTGATTCGAATTGGTCTTTTCTATGAGGAACGCTTGACACGCCATGCGAAGGGGATTGAAAATGAGCAGAAATCGCTGACTCTGAAGATAAGTGAGCTGGATGAAAGAATCAAAGTAGTCATGAAGGGATATGGCGATCGGCAACGGCGCTTCGGCAAATACGCTGAAAAACTGAGCCGCATTACAGACCTCTCAAATAGCTTAACGAAGTGCCATGAACA
Source organism: Bilobella aurantiaca (assembly GCA_021029175.1). NCBI lineage: Eukaryota > Metazoa > Arthropoda > Collembola > Poduromorpha > Neanuridae > Bilobella > Bilobella aurantiaca. The sequence continues at coordinate 6,964 of VYYI01001175.1, forward strand.
CCTCAACCAGTCATTGGAGTCAATTGAAGTACTCAATAATCTATTACCTTCGGAAGACCGACTGGAAGCGTTTGTTTGGACAACTGGATAGGAAATACAACAGAAAAAACGTTTAAGAATTGTTAATTTGTTAATTATGATTTTCTTCTCTATTAGCGATTTTCAAGCAATTTTTTAAAATTCCAATTCACGATTCCCAGATGGAATTCCCTTTTATTAGCACGTATTTATTTCCCAGAAAATTGTAATCTCCAATCTCCATTATTCCATTCAACTTTTAAACCTTGTTATGGTAGGCTTAAGTTCTCTTATCGTTTTTTATGTTCTAGTCATTTTTGTTAATTTAGAAACAAAATGCTCAATATAATATTTATGAAAATCTTACAATTAATTATCATTTCTGGAGCATGTTTTATGAATGAAAATTATTTAGAATGGTTTTGACACAAATTATCTGTGATAACGCTTTTGTGCTGTGCTCTGTAATAAAATAAGGCAATATTTCAAAGCATTATTTCAAACTTGCACTCAATCATTTATTTAGTCTTTTGAATGCCTCAAACAAGCCAAATAAGCAATAAATCTATAAATAAATCAATATATAAATAAATATAAATCTTGAAATAAATTCATGCTTATTTGTTACAACAACATGTCAGCCAACCATTTAAGCCTAAGCAGTTATCGTAGCGTTTGGCATAAATTTTACAAGTGAGTTAACACTCTTTATCCTAATTCCTAAATCTGGAGATCTCCATTTCGATTTTCTTTTTCAAAAAATGCAAAATTTGCGAATTAGGAATCTTGAGCAACCACTTTTAACTTTAAAACTAAAACCATCATTTCTACCTGAAATTGGAAGTCTCCATTTAAATTTACAAAAAAAAATGCAAAATTCGAATATAGTGGGGTTCCAGATCTGAATCTTTAGCTCTCAATACCGCCCTGGTTGCCGTCATTAAATAAGATTAATCGCTCTGTGCTCAGGGTCAGGAAGCATTAGCCAGAAGCTCTTTATGCTACTTTTGTCGTCGTAGAAAGCAATATAAAATAGAGCAATACTGCAAGCAGACTTTCCTTGGGCTCAAACGCTAACATGCAAAGGCTCAATTTCCGGTTGCTTGAAGTCTAAAAATGCAAAGCATCGATTAGGATTTAAGGTTTTGAGGGCAGGCTTTTAAAAGGTGGCAAGTTATGAAAAAACGGTTTGCTATGGAGGCCAGTCAGCTTCATTTCTCCGGGAAATAGGGGGCGGAGTTCCGTAATAATTTTCCAGAACCTGGAAAGTCCTGGAATCGTGCCAGTATAAAAGCGTAAAAGGATGTCAAAGGCCTCGTTAGTTTTGCATTGTGTGAACAACTCGGAGAAAGTCCTACACAAATTTCATTTTTATAAAAAGGAGAAAGTGCTAATTTTTAAACGAAAAAAAAAATGCTCCACCATCACACTCGTTATGATGACTACGATCATCTAAAGGCAGAATTAGAGCAAGAGAAGCGATACAGGTAATAAAGACTTTCCAAAAATTAAATTTTCGATTTTCCACTGTCGGAATTTCTAAATATTCTGCAACTTTCAAATCTATAAGCTTTCGAAATCGCTTTCCAAATCCCCGTAATCGACTGGTAGCATCCCAAGTCAACCTGGATTTAAACACCAAGCGTGATTAATACGATTTTTGACAGTACAAAACGTACAAAAAGTGACATTTTTGAAAATGACAGTATGATGAGTTTGAGGGATGAAAATGTGAGAGCACAACTCACCCCCTCTCATCTCACCCTTAACATTTAAGTTAAGGGTGAGTTTGCTAAAAAGCGGTGTGTCCACTGACAGAAGTGCGACTTATGAGGGGGTTGTCATTGACTTTTGGCCAAATTGAATTAGCGGTGGTGATAATGATAGCGTGAGGGGAGGGGCTTGGGGCGGAGTTGTGTGCAATTACTGTCTTCCACCCTCGTCTCCCTCCATTGTTTCCCTTGTAAAGAAAATAAGTTAATTTGAAGAGGGCATAAGGAGCACCAGGCTCTTTTTTCAGCCCTCCGACATTTCATCCCTCCGACAGAGCTGCGCCACCATTGTTTTCCCTCTACTTGGACGCAATCCTATTTGCATACTCATTAGCGTCAGAGGGCCATGATGCACGACCCATTTCCTCCCTTACAAGTCCGTTCCTGGGAAGCATTTATGCACCTTTCCCGGCAGAAGACAGATATTGAGTTGTCCTGGGTACTTCTCAAGTCTCCAAATGGAAAATCCAACCGGTTTTAAGGGACTCTGTCGGTGTCCATCCAACACATCTTCACGGAAACATGCCCAGGAACATTAGCTCTACATCACTTCCAGCCCAATCCCACGCTGTGTGGAGTCAAAATTCCAATTCGGATGCACGAAGGATGGTTCAAAATGGTGGAATGATGCCTTTTAAGTTAGGATTTTTAGTCGATGATGCGTTTTCCCAATTGCAGAGAGAGTATTGAATGGTCGAACAGCGAACTGGACCGCTCGACGACGGAACTGGAGACCTATCTGCGGGAACTGGACGACAGTGGAAAAGGGGGTGAGCTGCGCTTCAGCGCTTCATAGGAATACTTGCCGGCAAAATATTAAGAAATATTGCTTTTACTTCAAGCAAAACAACCCCAGGTCGGATGCTAAAGGGCCCCTTAAGGGACGTCACATGATTGAAGTTGCTTTGAATGTTTAAATTTTTCAGAATACAAAATTTAATTTAAAGCATTTTTTTTGCTTGAGCGAGTCACTATATTTATATTTACATTGAATAATAAAATTTCATTCCTAGAGGTTTTTTTTAAGGAAAAAATTGTTTATCAGATTAGAAAGTTAAATGGTCCATCACTGTCTTATTTTGTAAATGATTTTTTTTTCTTGGCCAATTATAGCGGATGATAATGAATGGAAAGTTCGATTTGAATCTCAGACGGCTCTAAACAAGCAGTTTCAGGAACAAAAGGATTGGCTTGAGGCGGAGTTACTTGAGGCACGCCGAAAGCTTACGACAGGTAAATATGTCCAATTAGTGCTCAAATTATTTTCCAGTACTGAATTTGCTGTAATAATACAAAAATTTTTTTTTACAATTTTGTGTGTAGGTTCTTATCCAGAAGCGATGAACTACAATTTGGATGTTCTTAACGAAGTAAGTTTTTTTTTTGTTCTGGAATGATCACTTTCAAGAAATGCTTTAGGGAAGGCTTGAAAAATGAAAGTGGGCGTTGAAATTGCCTCCAAATTGTCGGGTCATTGCATGTTGAGCATGTACATTTATGCTGTAAGAGCATGTTGCTGGATTGACTGGATGAGCTAATGAAACTGAAAAAAATGACTGGAAGCTAGAAAAAATTCAACTAATTAACCTATTTGGACAGCAAATGGGTTAAAACGTTTCAGTAATAATATTATTCCTGTTTTAGCCGGAGCTCCTTCGTTTAGTAAAGCATTTGGAGAGGATGCGCAATGACTACTACAGTACGCTGCGTGATGCTGAATGGAAGCTAGACAAGGAGAGCAAGGTTTTTCAAATTTGAAATTAAGAAATTTTCAAAAAGTTGAGAAATTATCTTATAATTATAATTTAATTTTTTAAGGAGTTTCATCACTTTGACGAGATGCGGCGTGTCTACCGTGCAGAAGTGAAACACGCAAATGCGACGATTGATCGGATGCGTTTGTCGCGAGTGTTGGATCCGAATGGTATAGTGAGCCCGATATATCCGCCGGGATACTTCCGGTGGCTGTAAGAGTTGCTCAAGTATTTCTTCTCACACAAATATTTCCCTGAAACGTCTGAATTTTGAAGAGCAATTTCACGGTCTAACGTCTCTTTTAAGTAAACTACCGCAGAGGGTAAACTAATTGGATTAACCTTCTTTCAGGGATACTCACACGCCGGTGGCAGGCGGAAGCCGCGCAGCCTATGGAGATGGATCGAAGAAGACGCAGACCCGTAAAGGTGGCAGTAAGGGTACTACACTGAAGCTCGAACGAGAACCAACCCCGCCACCCCCGCCAAGATCCAAAAGTCGGAACGAAAAAAAGACGAAGAAGAAGGAACCCCCGCCGGGTACGCTTCACAATCATATAAATTCAAACCCTCTTTGAATTTAAATTATTATCCCCTACATCCCTTAAGTCCCCTAATTCCAAAAACTTCCTTAAAAACTTATGCTAGCAATCAAAATGAGCTCCTCAAGCATCTAATTTATGCACTATCATAATATAGAGATTGCGCTCATTGACCTATCTACCTATCTCTCGACCTAAACCTATCGCGATAGGTCAGGCTCCGCCCACCGATAGGTAAATCTTCGCCGATAAGTCACAAATTGGAGATAGGTGACCTAATGAGTGGCCCTCATTAGGTCAGACGTATCCCCCACGCCCTATCGCAGAATGCCCCAAACTTTCTACCATTAAGTGGCGCAAACTTTAAAACTTAATACAAAAACAAACAGAAAGTATTCAAATCAAGTGATTTTGATCAACTAACTAAGCAATGCTACTTAATTGTGATTAAAACTTAATTCCATTTAATTAATTGTTTTTAGTTATGTTGATCTGGGCGTCCTTATATCAATAAAATTCATCATCAATCGTTTTGTAAAATAAAGTGGCGCAAATTTTTGAACTTAATACAAAAACCGACTAAAGTATTCAAATGAAGTGCTTTTGCACAACTAAGCAATGCTACTTAATTGTGATTAAAACTGAATTCCAGTTAATTAATTGTTTTGCAAAATAAAGTGGCGCAAACTTTAAAACTTAATACAAAAAAGTAGTAGTAATGGACGATTTACAGTAGTGTTGTCTAATTGAATAAGCAGCTGTTCAGGAAATTTCCCCCTCCCCCGTTTAGGTCAGAAGAGATAGGGTTTTCAATAGGTCAGAGAAATTTTTGCCAAGCGCAAACTGGTCATACCGAAACTTAAACCTATCCCTAACCCGAGATAGGTTTAGGTGATAAGTTTTGAGATAGGTAAATCTGCGCAATCTCTCTAATACTTCTTCTGACCCAAGACGGGGTTGTTAAATTTTTGTTTGGTTTATAAGCGCTCTGTATACTGCACAAATACAATTAGAAGTGACGAATTTTCTTAGGTCTAAGTTTTACATGTCTATCGACTCAATTACTGCAAACTATATATAGCATAAGAAAATAACATGAACTACAATGGTTGTAGATTTGCACATACTGATCGCGACTTTAACGAATTTTCTTAATTATTTCTATAACATTTAAACGTAAAAATGACAAAATTTATTGGTAAATTAAGTATGCATTTACCGATCGAACAGTGATTATGTTCGGGTTATAACAAGTCGCAGACTTGTCAAATTTTTTCCAACCTAACAATATTTCTAAGAAAATCATGCCTCCAGAAATAAGCGACAAGTAGCCCGTTATAGGAAAAATAGAAGTTAGCTTATGCTGAAGCGAAATAGGCTTAACCTCTCCCATTTTCCGCTTATTGTTTTCAGCCTCCTCTACCAGATCACGATGACTATGGATTCCAGCATAAAACAGGCCATTGAGATCCCAAAGTTCAACAATGCCAGAGGTCACAAGGAGGTCAAATACACGTTTCAATTCACCTCTGTACTTCCCTTGAAACAACCAATAGGATTTCTGGTGATTGAACGGTGTCGAAATGCTATGACACTGTGCCCCGCTAGCTCGTTCCATGTTAACCACATCCCAGTCCGCATACATTGCCCAATTAATGTTCGCTACACGTTGGCCCTTACCTGTCAAGTTTAGAAATACTGGCCAAGCATCTTCGTATTTCTCTCCTTGTTCAACGCGGAACATGCTAAATATATCGTTCCTTTCACCATTTAATATGCCATGTTTTTGAAGGTCGTGAAAGTAGGAATTATTTAACGTTTCTTGCATGGCATTCGACTTACCCTCATAGTGGTACAACTTGTAGTCGTGGGCGAGGAGTTGGTGCAAATTGGAAAATACTGAAACTTCCGGTGGAATTATGTCGGATGTTGTAACGTATGACTCGTACATTGCCACAATTACAACAAATGACAGGCCTAAGAATTGACCAAGATTTTTATAAATACCGTACACGTTCGAGTAGGGCACGACTCTCTCCAGGAATTTTTTAAAACTGAAAACGCGAAGAAACAAAAATGGCACCAACGAGGGAGATCCAAACAAATGAATGGAAAGGTGCGAGCCAGATGCGCAAAGACACGTCTAGCTTGCGTATAATTTCTGACTTTGCGTCACAGTATGAGACGTACTTGGCTTGAACTGCTCGTAAATAGTAGTCTTGGAAATTAGTGATGTTTAAAATAGAGTAGCCGCTTTCTTGGAAAATTGCGGTATCCCAAGGTCCGAGTTCTTCACCAGTGTCGTTCTTCGTGAGACTTGCGTCCAGAATAATTGGCGTAAAATTAAAGTGGTCCTTAAGGTTGGCAATTACGCGTCTGCCCATCCAGCAGTAATTTACAGAATCGTAAAGCGGATAAAGGCATTTTTCCAGAGTGCCTGATGCATACAAAATTAGTTATGTAGACTTTTCCTAGTTGTGTCTTATTTGAATCCGCATCAGGTGTAGCAGTTAAAACAGGCAATAAAACCACTGGTATAAGGGCTCTTAAGTGAAAATCTCTCATATTTTCAGCTATTACCTTACTAAAGGTTCAAATTTAAAAAAAAAACTTCGGAGAGCTTCTATTCAATAATTTTTAAAGAAATTGACATTAGTATGAAAGTGTTCATGCTAAGCAAAGGCTATAGGAACGTTCCATTGACTTTGTTTTTGTCTCAAAATTTATAAGATTGGGAATTGAATCCCATTTGGGCAGAGAAAGTAGAAAGAGGTAAAAATTCAAACACGAACTGAAAAATTAGCCTTGAAAAATTAAGCTCAAATTTTTTTGAAAGTCTCCCAATTCTAAGACAAATCTTATAGATTTTTTAAACAACACAATCTTTAGTCTTAGATTTAGCGTAGGTCAATAGCAGCATTGTAATTTTTAGTCTTCTCTGAAAAGTTTAATTTCAAAATTCAAGCTTCGAAAAGCAAATCTTGATGTAAGTCAATAATTATTTCCTTTGCAAAAGAAAGGTTTCAATTTAATTTCAGAATCTACCTAAAATCAGTTAAGCAGCAAAATGCACTGACCTACTTTTTCAACTTTTGCCGATTCTTAACCTCAAATTCGCGCTTTCGGCCCTTTTTCGGTATAATTCCTAGATGCCATTTGGAGCGTCATTTATTTGATAAAAATGGAAGTTCCTTTTTCGGAGAGTGTGGGGCGGAGTGAGTTGTTCTGAATAAGGAATTTGTAATTTAAGTTCCCCATTAAAGTTTTTGTGGAGGTGAAAGTGTTGGAGAAAGTGGTGAAAGTTCTATTACTTTCTCCACATTCTACTCTAGGATGAGTCAAGTGGTGAGAATGAGGAAGCAGGGAAGCTGAAAATGGAATGAAAAATGTCAAAAGTTTTAAAGTGGTCTCACTATCAAATCCCTCCTCATCTCATTAAGGAAAGGGAGAAAAGTCCTCCTCTACTTTCATACTTCCACATATATCCAACTTTCTCCGCTTCACAAACGCTAAAACTATATCAAATATCCAACGGAAGGGAATCACGAAATTTTTACCAAATATATTATTTTATGAAACATAACCAGTAACTACTGAAGTTTTTTTTAAATATTTTAATATTTATGCCTATTTTAGAATTGAAATCCAACTACGAATTGATTTTTCGAATTAGACGCATTTTAATAAACAAAAAAAAATCAATAAACTAGAATCATCCATCAAAAAAGCAATATTTCCCAATGGATCCAAGTTAGTAAACGTTGTAATCGAAAAGGTATATCCGACTCAGAATTCAAAACAGAATTATTTATAAGCTAATTTTAAAATTATTGGTAAAGGAGTCCATTTCAATGTTTTGTATACAGAGCCGTTTAGAAATAGTGATGAATAGTACACACAAAGTTCACATACTCACTTAGATTACATTCACGAAATATAGATGTAGCCCTGAAAAAGAGCTGTGACAATATCTTTCCTCCGAGGGAAGTGACTTAAAAAAGGATCTGTATATTGACCAATGTTGTGAAGGACGAAGGGTGTACCGGAGGGAATTTAATGTGGTTGGTGAATCGGGGAGCATGAAAAGTTAATGGTCATTCCAAAGGTCACCAACACCTGCCACTGCGTAGTTGTCCGTCGTCCATTGTCCCATGGTCTGTATGCTTGGGAGAGGAAGTCAAATTAGAGTGAAAGTAAGGGGAAAGTGAAAGGAGGGCAATAAATTCATAGTTGAGTTGTTTCTCCATTGTCTGATGAAGGAGGTCTTGGGAAGGATCATAAATTAGGGAGGGAGCCCTTCGGTCCATTTCTTGGCGGTTGAGGAGGATTTAAAGCCCTTTAGAAAGAAATGCCTCATTACGGCCCCTTCACTTTCTCCAATTTTGAAAGAATAACGGAAGACATGAATTCCTTTGTACTTTCTCCCATGTCTCCTTCCGATGAGCGAGATAAAGAAAGTCAGGAAGTAATTGAAGCGCAGGGATCGACAGCAGATGATCCGATAAGAATATCTTTCGTATTCACACCCGCCTATGCCTACACACATTGCAAACGCCTACATGAATCCAATATCAATTTCACAATTCTTTACGCCCAAAACCCCATTTCTACCGAGGAATTTACACTGAAATATTCTTCAAAAGGCCTGTCAAAACCTCTGCAACAGCAAAACTCAACACTACAATGCAAACACATTTTTTTTTCAATTTGAATTTTTTTAATCGACTTAATGGGACAGTTTTGTTTAAAATTAGTGCACTATGGTTTAAAAAAACACATCGATTATTCTCTGGTATTCCAAATATATGTACGCCAAAATACTTTTTAAAGTTTAAACTATTTTTTGAATCGATTGAAATAGGAAAGCGGATTTTACAACCGATAACTCCATGAACATTATTAACATGCATAAAATATAATGTTTAATTTGTGAATGATTTCTTTGAAACTTTAAACTCTCTGCTAATGCTAAATACATAATTGTTGTTTGAAAAAATTGAGGTAGAACCTTGTGGGATTTGCGTCGCCATTTTCAAATGAGAAATACATTTTAAATGTCGATACATTTCGTCATAGTTCTTCCATGAGGTGGTAAAATTGCCCACTAACATCATGTTTCAATATTATGACATACCGCAAGTACTTCATTAATACATAAATTACTCCAGCCTCTATTCCTCTTCTACTTTGTTTCATTGCCTAACTTTAGGGCAGTTCGACGTGACCGAATAAACCAAACGAAAGTGTTCTAAATTACGTCTGTCATAACTCAGGACATAGCTTTTTGGGACGGAGTCCTGCATCCCGTAGTGATTCCTGCAGGTTCGCCCATCATTTCACGATAATTTGTGGGAAGAACTCCCTTTCCGATTTTTTGACTCATCTTCAGTCATCAGTCATCGCCATCAACGCTCAACACTGCGCATGACTCCATCCCATCACGCAAAAGCGCTTCAGATAAGCTTAATTTTTTTCAAAGCTCCAAAAATTAGTCCTAGCAAAACGAATTCGCATTTGAGAGAAAAACAAATAAAAAATAAGAAGAAAAAGTAGAAATTAAATTATGAAATATAAAATATTACATTAATTTATAATGTTCTGATTTCATATACTTGTTATAGCCTAACAAGCCAATCCTTGAACGGTGATCATTGCAGAGGCGTTTGAAATTTCCATACCTCAAGTTTTAATTACCAACCATTTTCGCCAAAAATAAATTTTAACCCGACCGTGAAGGTAATTTTGAAAGATTTCACAAAACCTCATCTAGAGAATACGGCTGTAAAAAAAACGGCAAATAGTAAGTTAGATGCATGCAATGTATGCTAAATGGGCAAAAATTCAAAACATTATAAATTGCATTGGAGAAAGTACAAGTACAGTTTATGTCGAAAACAGTCCCCTCACAAAACGGTGGAATTGTAATTAGACCAATTTTCCATTTTCACGCCCCCTTAATTAGAGAACCACCACTTTCCACCCTGTTGGAGTTGTGATTTTATTAGAATTGATTTTTTGGTTTGAGTATGTAAATTTTACGTACAAAATGCGGAACTCGAGTCGAGTTGTCCAAAACGGAAACGAAGTTTAGTCTAGAGGGAGGCGGAAGGTAGAATTTTCAAATTTTAACTTAACGCTAAAAGTGGGTGGAGTGGGTTCGAGTATGAAAAACTTTTGGAGTTGGAGCCACTACTAGTATCGCGCCATTTGTCCTTCCAAATGGATCTTGACATGACTCCTGGGGAAGGGTGCCGTGATTATCCTGCTGTGACCCACCACGACACGTCGAGTGGGCCCTAATCTAATATAAATCCAATCAAGCTAATGCTAGCTCCTCCATTATTTTTCTAATGTCTTAACTATCCCCCTACTAAGGCACTTTTTCATTTTCCAATTTCAACCAATTCCAATTTGCGGTCCTTGGCCAAAGAGGAGAGGTTGAAGGAGAAAGTAAAGAGTGTCTCTCAAGCGGAGAAAGTTTTCTTCTCAAATGAGAAATGACATTCGAATCGAAATTCCACTTTCACCCGAAGGATCAACATTGTCCCTCCCTTCAAGGGCCCCCGAAAACAAGCCATGGCGGGTCCGAATATTGACACGCCTGAGAACCGCATCAGCTGCTTTCTTTCCAAGTGGGTAGAGGTCAATTCTGGGTCAATTTGTCTAGCTTCACCGCTTTCGCTGAGCTCCTTCAAAACTTCGTATTTTCTTTTTCGGCGGTGTTATCATTAGATTGGATCTGGAGTAGGCGAGGGAGGGATCACTTCACTAAAATCTTTCGGCACACAGCTTCAAAATGAATTGAATCCATCGATCCTTTCCTTCTTATCCAATTTCTAAAGCACCAAACAGTCCAATTTAAAGAAAAACAAACTCAATTTTTTTTAATTTGAAGGATTTTTTCAAAATCTCACTTCTTAACACCTCCAGCTACTGTCATTCTCATTACCAGTTGGATTTCTCTCTATTCAAAAAAATTAGTGTCGTTTTTTTTTCGCAGAATCTGCCTCCTGGATTCGTAGTTATAAAGATGGAGGTTTTATTTTCCATTCTTCTTCGTCTTTCACATCACATTTTTCTTTTTTCCAAATTGCAGAGAATAATGGAAGTCATAAATTGATATGTAATGAAGTTTTGATGTGATCATTTCCCCGAATGTCGTCTTCATGTATCTCCCGCCTCAATGTCGCCTTCACGTTATTTCTTCCCCTCAATGTCGCTCCGTCGTATTTTTGTTGACGAAAAATGACACTCCGTGTCATGGAGGCCGCTTTTCTCCATGTCCATGTCCCTTTCGAACTGTAGCGGAAGATGCCTCGAGGGAGATTGAAAGAGGCCTCAAATCAGAAATCAATGCCGAGAAGGAGCCCATCTCTCTTATCATCTCATCTCAAAATATCATCTACTTTCTCCGTGCTTTCTCCAAGTACTCTTCGCCTTCCTTATCCTCCTCAAAGACAACGAGAGAAGAATCTTACATAAATAATAAAAGACGAGATGTAAACTGAAATTCAATTTGAGCCAGGATGTGATGCTTGAGTCGACTCAAGCCGTAGCCCAGAAGGATGGAATGACCAGGGCTAGGATGGAGAGGCAGAGAGTAGTGGTGGGGCGGGTGGGAACGAACTGAGTGTGGACAATGGCCCCACCACCGCTCAGGGCACTTGCATGACACATGACATCCGAGTAGAGCTCAATTAGCGGAATAAGGCGGCCCTTGGAATCAGTACATGATGGACGGCGGACTGACTCGTACATGGCGTGGACAAGCCCCACCTTCTCGATCGAGTGGGACTGAAAACTTTCACGGAGCCACCGTCGGAGCCACTCACCGATCCACACCAAATCACAGTCACAAATAAATTCATTTCCTTCTAGAATTAGGCCACCTGTAACATAAAAAAAAATCAGCTCAAATTCTTATATAATGAAAACGGAATGCGCAAAATGGGCAGTGAATAGAATGGGGTAGTCAGACAAAAAGTAATTTTGGCAGTTAAGGCTAGTGAAACAAATGGATTCTACGACAGAAAGAAATCACGGAACCCATTACAAAAATTGACAACTAAAAAGAGAAGGTTGCACCACTTGGGTTGGTACACACATTACACGTAACTGCTCTTTTTTTGTACCTTTTTCTTAAAAAAAGCTTCTTGTTCTTCTTGTTTATGAAGATGATTAAAATGGTTATGTAAACTTTTTTTTGTCAAGTTTTTTTTTAGAATAAGTAAAAAGAGGCTTTCGATTTCCTCAAAATGGCGCTGAAGACTTAAAAATAGCTGCTTAATTCGATGAATGAGAGGAGGTCCATTAGGTTAATGAAACGGAGAATCTCCTCCACATCTCTTTGTGCACTTTTGTTCATCTCCGCGCACCACTCCAGCCTTTATATTATGTAAAATTTAATTTGGACTGAAAGTTCTTTTTGACTCTATCTCTCTTTTTTCTCCATTTTTTTTTGGTATGGATGAGCTTACCTTCCAGGATTTTGGTCCCCTTGCTAAACCACACTGTTTTATTAGGGTAAAGAGCCGCCGAGTCAAGTGATGACATTTTGTTAAAACTCAGATCGAGCCGAGCCCAGGCTTGGGCTTGCAGCAAATCAAAAATTCTCGATGGAACCTCCTCGATTCCCGTCTGAGTGATGGCTAAGTCCATATGAAAACAGTTTTGAAGGCCCTCGAGGGCTCCACTGTCTATTTTCCGTAAATCGCTCCCCGTTATTCGTAACTTTCTCAATTTAGGCAAAATTCCGCCCAGCAACTGGTCAGAAAGTGTTGACTCTTTGATCTTTACCGAAAGTTCTTCGAGATGCGGAATACTCGATAGGACGGCACCTGAAATACAGAGTGAATCTGTTACCCAATCTTCCAAAATTTACAAACACAATTTATCACTATTTACTCAACGAACAAATTCAACTACCAGTGTCTTTTTTTTTCAAAATTTTCAACAAGTTTCCTTTTTTTTGCATTTGCATTCGCCTGTTAGAATATTTTCAGAATATTCTACCAATCTCTTTTGTTTAGAGCCGAATCCATGACAGAGAAACAAAACATGCTTGAAATTCTACGCGCATCGTAAGCAAATTTTGAGGCGTTTGCGTTTTTGTACTCACAATTTTTTGCATTCACGTTTCTTGCCTATTCTTTTTTTTACCCGAAGGGTTTTGTTTCATTTTCCAATTTTTCTCTCTAGTCGTGCGACGACCTTTTTTTGTTTTGAAAATATTTGGAAGAGGAAATGACCTTGCGTGTGTCTCAAAGGAACTTTCTTACCGAGCCGAAATCGATACTTTTCAATATTCGGATACGTTTCAACAGAGAGGCTCCGTAAATTGTGCAGGTGAGAAAATACATCAGAGTCAAATCGATCAATCCGTCCCATGTCAACCACTTCAAGCCGCTCGAGCCGTCCGAGGCCGTACAGCGTGTCACGCGTGAAACTAATATAAAATAAAATAAATAAAAATCTTATAAAACACCATACAAAACAACTTTACACAATTTTAGAATAGATGATTAAACATACATATTTTTTTTTAATGTAAAATACTGCTATACAAAATGCTGTTATTGTACAGTATGAACCAAAATTTGCACCCATTCAAACACTCTAATCTCTTCGGGTTGGGTTTGCCAAAAAGTAGAATGCAGGGTGTACACTTTGACACAATCTAAAAGTGCATTCTAAAATCCTCCAGTTTTACAGCTTTGAACAGTTTGCAGTGTACACTGTGCAACAAAATACCCTCTCAAACATTCTAAATTCTCTGGGTTGGGTTTGCCGAAAAGTAGAATGCAGGGTGTAGTTTTTGCCACAATTTAAAAGTGTGTCCTAAAACCCTCAATTTTCCCCACTTTTCCGCCCCTAAGTCGTAATTGCTCACCTTCTGAGTGGATTTTGGCTAAGGTTGAGGTCTATGAGGTTGTAGAGAGGCGTCCAACTGGGGAGGCGTGGTCCGAGGAGCTCATTTGCCGACAAGTCGAGTCTCCTGAGACGTGTGAGTGAGCTGAGGCTCTGCATCTTCATTTCTTGAAGTCCATTAGAGGAGAGATCTAATGAAACCAAGTGTGGAAGCGGCAGAAATGGCAACACTTTGATTCCGCAACCTCCCAGACCCAAAACTTTCAACTTTGGCAGAAAGTGAAAGAGTTCCTGGAGAAAGGGAATAAAAAAAAAGGAAGATCAAGGCTGAGAGATAAAAAGTCATTTTCAGACAGGAAATCCATCCTGGCCCTTTCTCTCTCCAAAAAGAGAAAGCTAAGCAGAGACATATGGAGATAACAACTTTCACTTGAAAGTAAAAATAAAATCTACAGAATCTTAAGACAAAGAGATACGAGCATTTTAGGAAATGTATGCATGTATGCTTGAGTTT
>VYYI01001176.1:0-21426 GCA_021029175.1 Bilobella aurantiaca
ACGAAGTTTGACAAGTCACCACCAATTCTCAACTTTCAAAAAACTACAAAGGCTTTCCACTTTTTTAAGAATGTGCCAGATTAGTTTTACAATTCAATTCTATACTTCTTGAAAAAAAACTTCCGGTTTGTTCCGCACGAGCGAGGTGGGTTCATCAATACCAATTCTGTATCACACGTGTCCTTTAAAAAAAATTAAGAAAAAGGAACCATTTCTTTTTTTAAACAGCCCCTTATGTGCTTCACAGTGACAATTGTTACAAAGCAGAGTTTTACAAAAATTATTTCATTTGCATCGCTGTTTTAAAAAATTTCTTCTTTTCCAGGATTTTGCCAAAAAGAAATTCAAAGTTTTTGTTATTTTTAGGCTGTCATTTTTGCTAAACGTTACGGAAGAAAATTTTGTGCTGTGAGCGTCATACGTAACAAAATTGAGGGACAGTCAAGCCACGCGCTAACTTTTAATCATCTTACCGGCTGAAAAGAGGGCAAAAATGTACGTAATTAATCGAACGACATTTTTTTGTTTGAATGGCGACGTCACCAAGTATCACTTACACTTTGAAAGTGACGTTGTCATTGGCCCTTTGCCCTTTGAGGGCTCTCATAACGTGTTCCGCCTTTGATGAGTCCATTAGGCCAAATGAGATTCGGAACGGAGGTGACACTTCCCTAAGAAATGCAAAGGGTCCTCATGTCATTCATTCTAAGCTCCTTTTGATTTAATTACACAAAGTGCTTCTCAGCGAAAGCGAAGAGCAAACTTTGTTTAAGATTGGACCCAAGGGCTCCCACCCCTTCATTTCATCCCTTAAATTTATGGTCACAGAAAGCAAGTGCCCCCGGCTTTTAACTTACAAACTTGTTTATTAACTCAGCGCTACATAGTTAGCAGCTCACGAATCGCTGCTCCATCATCCAACTCAAAATATTTGCTCAATGAATCGATCCCAATTTCCAAACTCATCTTTTCCTTCAACTTTTTAGATGCGAGTAAAAAATGAAAAATTATGAATAGGGTTCATGAACAAAATTTCCAGGTCAAAAAACATCCTGTTTACTTCGTTGTCTTATTTTCAGATTTTGAAACTGCGGTTTTTGAAAAATATAAAATGAAATATATGAGGTATTTTGCTCACTTCCGAAGTTTTTGATGACTTTTACGTTTTTTTTTAATTCTCATCGGAGACGTTAAGTGTTCTAGTCAAGTCATGTCCTTGAGGTACACCAAATAATATGTAAGTATATTTCAATTAATGTCATTGCGCATTGGTTGAAATCTTGTTTGAAAGGCACTTTTAGAACTTATAAATGAAACACTTTCTAGCTTTTTAAAACGTTTCAAAAGTGAAGAATGGGATTTGAGGTCGACGACGCTTTCACAAGAAATGGTTTTGAACCTACAACATGCCTGACTGTGGGGACTTTGAGCCTTTTCTTAAAGTTCAAGTGCAAATGGCCTGAAATTGACTTTAGATGAGCAGTGCATTTGACTCCATTGCCGTAATTCCATTTTGAAAAAAAGATGAAGAAATGGTTTTTGAATATTTGAGCAGGCGGCAGATGTTGTGGTATAAAGGAGGCTTGTGAAAAGTTCGAGGGAAGCGAAGCGTGTGACAAAAGAAGCGTTCTTTGGCGACAGAGGCTGGAAAGCGCAAATGAAAGCGTCGTTTCCCAAGGACTGATCCAAGGTGCTCCAAGCCCCCTTTCATCCAATTCACAATTCACACTTGACACAAGTCGCATTTTAGGCACACGGAGTGTTCGCCAATTTTGGGGCATTTCAATCACTATTGCACAAATTCAGAATCGTATTTCTATCCAAAGTGATCAATGATTCGCTTGAGGCCTTTAAATCTTGCAGTCTTTCAACTATGCGGGTCAAATAATTCTGTATACTAAAAAGGGATGAGTGCGTGACAGAATGCAGGGTAGTAGGTTGGATGAAATCACATGCACTTCAATATTAATAGATGGACAACATCCTCATTTTAAATCGTCAGTCTTCAGAGAAAATAAAATAGGAGGAAGGATGAGCTCTGCGCCGCTCAGCAGCGCCTCTTTGAGATTAGGAAATGCACTTAAAATTTAGTTAGGACCAGCCAAACAACCCTTTCCTAGAACAAGAGGATTCCAACATTAGATTTCCTCCAGTCCTAGTTTGGCTTTGAAGTTCATTTTGAAATCTAAAACCGAAATAGGATGAAATGCAATTAGAAAAATGTTGCACAATAGTATAAAATTATAGTAATTGCACTGCTATAAAGCTGTGTTGTCTTAAACAATAATTAAAGTTATAAACTTTCTAGAAATGACTTCTATCACACTTTAATTATTGCGAACTAAATAATCCATTTTCGGAAGCTGATTTAATTGTGATTTTGTGTGAGGTTCACTTTTTGCCTACTTTTGCTCTCGAAATGTAATTCACAAAAATTCACACTTATAAAGCTCTGACCACTTTCATTTAGTACGAAAATAATTTTCAAAAAATTCAAACTTAAATAAAGTAACGTTGTTTGCCGTGAACTTTCATTTCGAGATCAAAGCGCAGTCGCCTTTGCGTTTGACAAAAATCACTCCTTTGACTTCTCGGTTCAATCTTGTTTTGTTTGGCTCTATGAAGTTTTTTCAAGTAATTTATCATCTTTATCGTTCAAAGTGATGACTTGTCTTTAAAATGCTGCTTTTTTCGGTTGCGGTTAGGATAAGGCTAGAGTTACGATTTATTCACTAATTTGCCGATTTGTTAGCCCAGTGTGCAGAGCGGGTGCTGGAAATGGCGTCCCCTGCTTGTCTCTGCCATTCACCCGTCTTTTCTTGCCGATTAGTTTCTTGGGCTTGAACGAAGCTCCATTTGGATTTTGCATTTGGTGCGGAGAGGGATCGGGTCGCTTCCAGTGAAGATCCCTTGAAAAGGGAAGTGAAAGCAAAGTTCCCACTCATTCTGGAACTTCTTCTCCAGGAACAGAGTCGCAACAGAATTCCAGCCCAGCACTCGTCCAAGCTAAACAAACAATTCGTGAAGAAAGGTTCAAGCCACATCCGCAAGTAACCTTCGCAGGGAGCCCTTAAGTACCCCGCCCCTCTCGAAACACTGCTGCAACTCCCCACTCCAGAGCAAACAAAGGGAAAGCGAAGGTCTGAGGAGAAAAGGAATTGAATGAAGACAAGCAACCCCTCAAAGTCAACTTAATTTAGACGAAAATAAACACAAGTTTTTGAATCTCCCTCTAATTATTTTCTTCTACCACCAATTCCCACCAATTTACGTCAAAACACCTTTCCAGGCAACCAATCACGAACCACCTCACCAAACGCAACCAGTCGCATTCCTCCAGCATCCTACCGCTAACAACACTAAGCAAACTCCCACTACACGTTACACGTTGAAATCGGACACTTTCTTACCATCGACGCTAGCCTTTCAACAACTTTAAGAAAAACGCTTGAGCAAAGTACTTTGTAAGCCGGGGATTGCAATTTCAAAAAATTGAGAAGCGTGTCAAGAATCAATTTATTTGAGGAAAGAAGAGAAGATCCTGGAAACGAATGTGTTTTGGATGAAAGATTCCGGACTTTTTTCTGAAGAGTTGGTACCGTTTCCGTCAGAAAAAGATGGATGAGGCTGGAGAATTAACTTTCCAGGATATGGCAGGCATTTTAGTACTGGACAACTGTAGTGCACTCTTGGAGGGAAGTGAGAATGGGACGTTCAATGAAGTGTCCCTCAATACCAGCAGGGCCCTTGAGGGCCTTTGCCTAGGAGGAGTCCCCAAGAACGAAAGTCGAAGTCTCTTTGATTTTTATCGGGTAAGTGACTTCTAATTAGACACGCTTTCACTTAATTACATCAATTTGAAGAGGTCTTTAAAGTTTCACGCTTAGATGAGCTTAAAGTTCTTGGCTTCATGGTTGGCTTTGATTTATCGAGCGTACTTGACGGATTGAGCCAATCGGAAGGGTTTCAAGAAGAGCTTTTTTGAACAAAGTAGTTTAAAATTTCACGCCATTTATCATTCACAGCTCAAGTGAAATTCCTGCACAATTTGCACCTCAAATCGTTATATTCACAACACTCTTTAGTGATGAGAGTGATTCTGCTTTTATGCGTTAGGTGTTTTTAAAGCAAAATTATTTTTATAATAAGAATAATAAAATAAAAACATAAAACAAAAGATTTTGGGATGGCGCAAGGAGGACTTGATTAGATTACTTCTGAAAGAACACCTTTGATTTTTGAATAACGCCTTGTTTGAAAACGTGAGTTTAAGAAATATTCACAGTTAACACAAAATGAGATTTTCATTAAGATTTAGCCTGTAAATTGACAATAGAGCAATTAGAGCCCTGCGCTTAAAATTACAATTTCAAAAGGAGTAGAACCCAGTGGGATCGTTTGAAAAGAAAAGGAAATTTAAATTTGGTGCTTGTGACGCCGTAAGCACCAAATGGAATTAAGACTGAGTAGTGCTGAGAAGAGCGTGTCTTTGTACTTGATTTGTCTCTTAACTTCGTTTTCAAAGTTTCTGGGGTTTAAGTTTAAATTCTTAGAAAATCAATTAGGATGAAGAAGGAGGTTAATTTGAAACAGGATTTGCAAAAAGACAAAAAACCCCTGGATTAGATTTCTTAGAAATGTACTGTTGCTAGGCAACGCCAGCGCACCCACAGGTTGCGCCACTCTCCCACTCTTAAGTGACACTCTAGGCGTTTCTTAAGTGTCAGTTTTCAAAGAAAGTAAAGGGGTGGAAAAGCATGAAATTTGACTGACGGCCTTAGCAAATTACATCCGCCCAACATCTTTGGAGCGAAAATCATGGTATTTGGTTCATTTAAAAAAAGATGTTATGCTCCACGGATTAAAAAATGTAATGCTCCAAAATGTTGCTATTTTGAAGTTTCAGTTTGAATAGAAAACTTGATCCGAATGCCCTGTATCTTCAGTTGCTACAAATTCTAGAAGTATCCTTAAACCTGCAATATCTAACAAAAACCGTTTAATATTTTGTGACTGTTTCCTCAACACTTAAAATCCCAAACTGCTAGAGCGTTTGAACTTTTCGCACCTCGGCATGCTATTTCCGGTTATGTGGAAAGTGAAAGCAATTTTCTGAATTTCTCACCCCGTAACCTTATGGAGAGTGTGAATGAACTGAAAAATCAATTCACCCTTATCTGACTGGTGGACAAGGGTTAATTACCATAAGAAACAGGCCCTTAGCGTCTCCAAAGCCTGTTATAAAATGGAATTTAGAAACCGAAATTGCATGCATGCTTAATTTGGATTTTGGAAAAGATTCCTGAGTGAGCACGCAAGGAACAACAAGGAAATCCATTATCTCCCTCCTTGCTTTATTTCCTTCCGAAAGGCGGAAAAAGATAAAAATTTAAGTCGAAGACAAAGGGAAAGTCCCAACTTTCTTTCATATCCGGACCCATTCACAAAATTTTAATGTTCATTTCCCATTTCAACTTTTTCCGAGAAAAAAACGAAAGCCCTGATTTGCAAAATAGGGACACCCTACCCTTGTACTCTAATTCACGCAAATTGCAGAGCCGAAAACTTTTGGGGAAATTAAAAATTCTTCCGTCCCATCCCCTGCCTTCGAGCTTGACGTCATTTCCGAATTGTAAATTTTTAGGAGCTGTCACCTTCTTAAATTAGAAAGTTATGATTCCAGCAGTTTGTTCGCTAACAAAAATTGCACAGTGAAACGAGCTCAAATCTGGCTATACTGAAAGTTCAGCAGTTCCAAAATTCTTAACCAATATTACTTATTTTGTAAAATCTACACGACTCGACTAAATTTAATGCATGATGAGACTCTGAAATTCACGAGAAAGGAAACGAAAGTTTTAGGGCAAGACTACGTGAATAGGCAATAAATTAAGTTCAGTAATTACAAAAAATGTCTTTGGTCTGCGACAGAAGATATTCTAGACAAGCCCTAAGAAAGCGGGAAATTTAAAAGGCACTTTAAGAGGAAGGATTGCTCAGCAGGACTTGACAGGGGAATTGCATCACTTCTTATCACTTACAATACTACTTATCCAAAATACACATTCCTATGCCTCCCTTTTACTCACCCTTACTGATTTTAATCATGCACAATTAATCCCTACCATCAATTAGCGACATATGCTCTCGACAATGATCTGCAAACCCAACCCAAACATGCCCGTCTCAGGACAGGAGAAATTCAATTTTAATACTTGGTCCATAGTGTCCTTTGGCGCACTTGTTTGGCTATTAGAACATACAAGTTATTCATAGTTCGCAAAGATAGTTGTTGAAACAAACGCTACACATAATAAAATTATTAAGTATTATTATTTATAAAAAATCGGAATAAGAATCGTACTAGTACGAAGAGAAAGCTTACAAACTTGTGTTGGAGACTTAAGTGTTCAGTTTTAATTCAAATTAATCGTTAAGTTTTGAGCTAGTAAAATGAAAGAAAGTAAGGGGGTGACTGATGGTGCGAAGGAAGCATTGTTCCAATTTTGGAGAAATGTGTGTCCATTCGAAAGTGGTCTGGAGTGGGCCTTAAGTGAACTATGGGTGAGATAAGGGTCCTATTTTGGACTGTTTGTGGAAGTGGGCGCACTGTGGCAGTGACAGTTAGTGGCCGAGTGGGAACGGCCTAAAACCTAATTACTAATTAGGTTTCCGCATAAGCACAACATAACTAATTCTTCTTCCCAAGAGGCAACGCGATGAGCATCTACCCGCAACGAAAACAGAAATACGACATTTTTCAAACAGTTTGCAGCCTTCTGCTAATGAGCATTTCAAAACAATGGTCTTGCACCATTTCCTCAGCCGATTCCTTTCATAACTATTTCGTTTTACCGTAAAAATTCAAATACTGCCTCCACACAGCTCTTTGTGCATGCTATTGCCCAATAATTAAGCCTTCGTCCTGCTTTGTATACTTATAATTTGAGTACAACAAAGCCCTTTAGTACTGTAAATTCAATTTTATAAAACAAAGTTAAAATCATTTAGCTATTTTCAAGACTACGAACATAGCTTTCAATATCACATTTTATTCCAGCCTCCCTTAAATACTACATTGGAACAACCAGCACTATACTTCAATTTTAAGTAGTCTAACATATAGTGCGTGCCATATCTTAAGCCCAGTGTAATCTTCCCGTTAGATGTTTTTCAATCTGTCTGATACAGGGAAAGTTTGTATAACGCCCAATGCCTAAATAACTGCTTTTTCTTACATTTTTAGTTTGAGCTCTACAATCTTTTTGGAAGTTGAGGGTAGTGGGTAGTATTTGGGTTTTGTAGGTTTTGAGGTAAGATTAGAGGAAGATTAAGGGGGAGCGGGGACTGAAGATCATTCAATTAGGCTACGTGGGCCCTTGGTCAAGTGGAAGGGAGGGAAAGCGGGATAAGGAAAACAATTGAAGTTAATGCGTCGAGGGAAAGTGAGAATCGATTTTGAACAGAGTCCCTCGAAACACGCTCCTTAACAACCCTATTCTTAGAAACTGTTTCTTGGAAATGGACAGGAGGAAATGGACCTTAATTCAAATGGCAATTGCAAAAGGAAATTAGGGCTCGCTAGGCAGGAGCTCGGGGATTTACCTTACTCAAGCCCTTCGCGCGTGCACGTCCTTACGACATAACATTCACCAGAAATATAATTAATAAGACGCTTTTCAAATACAGGTGCAACGCTCTTCCTACCTTCTACCTCACAAGCTTCCTGGGAAATTGACAATTTGAACAATTTCATAAGCATTTGTCCATTTTAAACCGACTTAATTCTTAAGTCATCAAGAATTATATGGCACTTTGACCCAAATACTCCCTTATCTTGAACACACTTATTGCTTAAAGAAAAATAAAAGTCAATTTCTTGAGATTTGAAAAAGTATTGTTCACATATAAATTTGAGCTCGTGAAAGAATAAGGATTTTTTTGAAGGATTATTTTCTCAAATGTACAGCTTTTCGTCATTAAGGAATTGTCGAGCGCATCCGCAATGAACAAGAATCATACACTCTTAAAATAAACCTAAGCAAGGTTTTTTTAAATATTCAAAATCAATGTGTCGTCTTTTAAGATGATAATATGGCCGTAATATTATGGTAAGTATGGCCGGCTAATTCCGGCAGGTAACTAATTGGAGAAAGTTGAGCTTCCTTCAAATCTCAAAAACCATTTCCAAAAAAAAAGACAGCTTAAAAACTTTCTTTTTAAAATTGGCTAATGAGGGCTGGAAGCTAAGGTTTCCTTTTTAAAAGTGCGACGTAAATTTAATCCCTGCTTTCCAAAAAAAAAATGCCAGAAAAACATTTCGGTCGCGTGGGTTTTTTTTTCTTCTTCGAACAAAGTCACTGTCCTCTTGTCTTTCCTAAGAAGGAGAAAGTGACTTTCTCTTTTTTATTATTTTCCTTCTGTAATTTTCTCCGAGAGTGTTGAAAGGCATTAGGAGGCTCTTATGCCTTCCAAGAAAAGATGAGCCAGATTTTCATTATTTCTAATTTCTTTCTCCGTCGAGGAAATGGCACTTCCAAGTCATTAATCATAAGGAATCCCATTGTCCCTCGAGCCCTTCCAACTGACCCTTCGAATTGGATTGGTCCCTACGAGCGCCCTTCGAATTCTGATTCCTCCATTGTTCCCTCTTCCAATATTCCAGGAACGAAACCCAATTCAATTGTATCTCACATAGTTTTGGGCTAATTTTAAGAGCACGACTTTGATTAACGACCCTACCTGAATGGGGGAGCCTGCGCCGTCGGCGCACAATTACTATCCGCCTTGTATATGAGTACGTGCCAGAATTGGAACAAACCACTTTGGCCCAGAGCGGACTGGCGGGATGCCCGGGCACTTTTTCCAGGAAACAAGGGCCCTTTGACTTCCAATTTAAGGGAAATGAAGGGCAGCGGGATATCAAAGGAAGTAAATTGTCTTTGGCGAGGTGAAAGGGCACTTCAATCTTTCCGAGATCAAGATAGAGGAGTAAATTCAAAGTCTTCAAATTGTCTGGTCCTTCTTTTCGTCACAACTTCTGTTTTACTGTGACAGTTGGAGGCTGACAAGTTGCCAAGGAACATTAAGGGACATTGCGGAAACGTTACCTGACAGCAGTGACCCTTAATTCCATGGAAAATTACCAATCTGCTGTTCATATAATTTAGGGCTCAAGCGACAAGAAGCTTGACAATCAAGAGATTGTCTCCCAAAGATTCACTTATTTTATTACTTCTTCATTTATTTCGCAAAATGAGAAAGTTGCTTAAATCAGGCTCAAGCGTTTGATTCAGAATTACAGTTCAATCCCATAGTTTTGACAGAGCGTTTTGTTTGCGTACTATAACAAGGCGATTCGATTTAAAAAAAAACAGAACCATTAGATAACTCTGACTTCGATTTTTTTTTTACAAAAGATTGCTGCAAAGTTCATTAAAAAAATTAGTATGGAGATTGATGTTTGTAATCATATTTAAAATCAATCATTAAAGAATGTTCGCCTAATTTCAATGAATTTTTTGCTTGCGCAGAATAAATATCGAAGATAGCTCATTAGTTTTCATCACAAAATAGTTTCGTATCCTTCAAATTTCGCAAAATAAGCTTCCCGATTTCTAACAAACTTTCACTTCCGCTTGGCGTTGATTTTGAAAGGCGCGGTAGGTCGACTGACCCCGGGTGGTCTAAATTTGGTGTAGATTTGACAAGATGGACACAAAGGCTGGAGAAAGGCCTGGAAGGCTGCTGGAAAAAGTTAAACGAAAAAGTTTGCCTCATCCATTTTGATTTTTATGGTTCATAACTCCCGCCTTGTCGGAAGGGGGATAGAACACGGCTCATAATCTTCACATCTCGCGCCATTATAGTAGTAATTGAGATGTCACTACGCTTCCGCTCCGTTCAAACTTCCCTAGACAAAGCGCAGAATTACTACTAAGCTACTGAAAATGAGTGATTGCTTATTTGCAGAAAAGCTTAGTTCCGATTAGAAGCCCTACTACTACATCCATTGGTTTTCCATCTCAACATAATTTGATTATTACCCTATAATTTATTTTCAAAGTTAAAGAATGTGCACGTTAAACATGGAAAGCCTTATATGCAGAATAATGGTAGCAAGTCAATACCGAGAAATTCAGAACTGAAATCGACAAAAACCTGGAACAACAAAAACCGAGAACTACAACCCCAGAATTAAAAAAAAAGAGATCTTGCAAAATAAAGATGAAAAGTTTAATCAGGCGAAAGTTTTCAGCAATTCCTTGTAGGTTGCAGGTTAGGTTTAAGGTTTTTAACCATTGACTTAAGGAAATGTGATGGACAAAAGTTATCGAGGTGAAAATGAAACGGTCGCTTAAATTATTTAGTAATATTGCAAGTATTGAACAAGTTGCCAGTGTATCAAACCGGTAATACAACACTGATCAGCCCAAAAAACTCTTTTACTTACTAGTCCATTAGAGATACCCGACGCCAATTTTTCAGTGACATAAAATTTTGAATTATGAAGTTCTTGGTTGTTTCTCGGTTTTTACCGTTCCGGTTTTGGCTTCTCAGTTTTTTGCATTCTCGGATTTTGTTTTCTCGAAATTGACATGCACCAGCAATTTTCAGGTAAATCTTTTTTGCTCTTTAAAAAGATATATTTTTGGTTTCGCCTTGTTTCAGGTTCGGTCTAGCCATAGCCGGTAACAAATCTTTCAAAAAATGATTTTTTGTTTTTTGTTTTTTCTTTAGATTTGGTCTATTTTCTATACCTTTTGATCTCCACTTCTTTGCTCTAAATAAGAAATATTTGTGCGATATGGAGCCAAGTTTGAAGGACTGAAAGAGAGTAGGAATGTCAGAAACATAGTAGTTCTTATTGTTATTTAATGAAAGGGAGTTATTGGGGCGAAAGACGAGATTTCCGGCAGTCTTAAACAGACACGCACACCGAAGAATGACAAGGAATTTTAGGAGCTTCTTTCAGGCCCTTGAGCTACTTTAAGGGCCTACTTTATTTCATTTAAGCATTTACATTTAATTGAAGTTGGACCTTGGGTGATTTTTGTTCACCGGCATACGCCCACCCTTGAATTTATTTATTACCCAAATTAAAACTGAGAGTAGACTGAACTAATAATACTAGAACTAATTAATTGAGTCAAAATGCGAAAGAGCTACTTCCTATACGTAGTTTTTATTTACTGTCAAAAACTTCTTTTTGTAAACCTAGAGGCATGATAAGTAAACAGCCAAAGTTTTCAAAGGGTAGTGTCTAGAAGCGGAGTACTATTCATTTCCGGTGCTTAGAATTTAATTTGTTTTAATTTGAAACGCTGGCGTAACCTGCTAATAAAACGCCTAAACAAACGATACTCTCTCTTCTAATTAGAACATCCCACGCCAACTCTTTTTTTCAAAGACTTTTTTAATCGACTTTACTTTCATTGGGTCTTAATGATATTCAGAACTAATTCAGGACTAATGCGGGTTGGTAAAATTAGCCAAAACTTTGCTTTGAAGTTTTTCTCTTTTAGCAGTAACTAAGGATTTTTTTTTAATGCGAAAATTTTTGAATTATGAGAAACAAAGTTTGATGTGCTGACATTTGGTTTCAAATATTGACATTATTTGGAGCAATTTGACTAGATTACAAAGGAACAAATGGAAAAAGGCTTTGGTGCCAAGCCGAACAAATATGAATTAGAAATAAGTGTGTTTAAGCGCTTATTAGCAGAGTTTCCAGAAGTCTGTTATTCCAGTGACAAGTGCTTTGAATGACAATGGGCGCTTTTGAAGCCAATTAGAATGCAAAGCAGAACGCTTCAAAGTACTAACTACGTAACTACAGAAACTTAAAGTCAAACAAGACTCATAATTGTTCATTTTCAGGGCTTAGCCTCCCCCCAAAAAAACAGAGGGAGATGAAAAGGCAGATCATTTTAAGCCTCTTCCAAGTGCCGCTGGGAAAAATTATCCCGTTTCAAACTTTTTCAAACTTTCAAAAACAAAGTTTGAGAATCATAAAGTTCCGCTCAACTTGTCAGCCTCGTCGTAAAGTGCGATTGACCCAGAATCTGAGCTCTTAGAAATAGCATCCTCAAACGAATGCAGCGTTTTAAAACATGCACTTAATGCAAAAGGTTATTGAATTCAAAGGCTTTGGAGAAAGTTTATTTTGAAAACAAAGAACGGAAAGGAAAAACAAAAATAGTGGGAGAGAAACAAACGAGAAAGTTCTTTTGGAGAATGTTGTTGAAAACTTTTTTTTTACGTTTACAAAGGCAACATTTCTTGTATAATCTACTACGAAACATTTTTAAAATAGGAAGGATTTTCAAAATCCAATTACAATTCATACTTCTCTACAAAAGGATATGCAGAAGAACCCTCGTCGCTATGACGCCAAAGCATTCGATGATGTACAATTCTTTCACCCAGACGAAGAATAGCGGATCTCGGAGGTTATGTTGCTAAGTAAATAATTTTGGAAAAATCAACAAATTTCAGCAAATTTTACGGCAGTCAGTGCTTTAACCTCCAAATTAATGTTCACTTGAAGTTTAATTTTCATAATATTTAAACAACAAAACGGAAATTGAAAACTAATTTGAAAGTTTAAATTTCAAATCAATTTGACTTCAGTTTGCATTTACAATTAAATGGCATTGCACAGTGAATCATTAGTGTCTTGTTGACGACAAAAACACTGCATGGCAACAAAAGTAAACTTAAGATTTACATGGAAGACTTCTTCGACCCGAAAGCCTTGAAGGTCTCAGGTCAAAAAAGGTCAATCTAGAGCGGTTCTTGGAATCCCTGATTTTACAAAAAAAAAAGCAGTTGTGCAAATTATGTACGTACCATAAATGCCATCTAAAACGTCTTGTCAGCTAAATTTGCAACACAAAAGAGTCCTATATTTCGTCATGTGAAGGGACAAACGTATCAATACTTTCATGTGAGCATGTGCTGGCGCGTCATTTTTTGTGTGTGAATTTTTCGTTCGTGGTTATTTAGAACGGTTTTACACCTTTTTAGAATTCCGTTGGTCTACTTAGACAAGGTTAATCACCCTGTCATTGGAAAAGTAGTTGGGGACGACAATGTCCAGAAGAGGATCGTCAGTTGGTCCATGTGGACAAGGTCAATCAGAGACATACAACATATGTCACCCGTGGGAGCACCCCGGTTAGAAGTCGGGGTCATTATGACTCCCGTTCGAGCTAGCGAGGTCACTCAGAAAAGGGGTCCCCAAGCCACTGAGGGTTCTTAAGAAACCAAAAATCTTCGGGCCCATGCGCTAGAGATTTATTTATTGTTGATTATAGGGGTCTTCGTCCCTTCGAAACCTAAAAGCTGTTTATTGGTTTCCAAGCAATTTTAGTGTCTCCGCGCGTTTAGTGCCCTTGAAAATCTAAAAGCCACAGCGCATACCGCGCTTTTAATTTGTCTTAAAGGAATTCTAGGGGTTTTCTTCATGACTGGTCAATCACCCAGTGGCTGTACGCTGAAACTTCTGAAGCAATTGTTATATAATATGTTTAAAGTCACGCACTTTCTCACCTAAAAATTTACATGGATAAATTCATATTACAGAAGTAAATTAGAGATGTGAAACTGCTAGAGAGTCTCATTATAAAAAATCAATTGAATTTGAATTGAAACTTCAAAAAAAATTTGCTCGAAAGAATCCCTCATAGGTATGAGCGGCCATTTTTTCAGCCCTTAGCCACCAAATCCATGTCGTCAACAAGACCCAAATACTTCACTGTGTACTGGGAAGTGTCAATTTTTTAAAAGTAAGAATTGAATATGTTATTGAATTATTTGGATTTTACAATTTGACAACTATTTTTTTCAGAAGTTTTCCAGAAAGGTATAATTGGCAAATGTATACTAATTGCTATAATATAAGGAAGCTTGAAATTGGAAAATATGATGACATGAAATATACGCAAATTTTAGGGAATAATTTTAATTAATTTAACTTGATTTTAGTGGAAGACTCTCAAGTTAAAGAAATGTCCAACGCTCATTAAATTTTTTTTGATCGCATCCCCTAGACTGAATTTTTGTTTATAACCACATTTTGTTGTTGGCAAGGGTGTAAAAAAATTTATTCTCGAGATCCGCTATTCTTCGTCTGTGTGCCTCAATTCTTTAAGAATCTATGCCGCACCGTAAGTCAATCACAGCATCAATTCGACAATAATTTTCAGTATCGTATCAATCATTGACCTTGAGATTGCTTGTCTAGTCTACAAAATTTGTTGAATGTCCGATCCAACAAAACGTAAAAATCTACGGGTTTAGAGGTCACTTCCGAGAGTCGGCACATAGGATATATGATATTCGTTTTAATTCGATACGTTTGCGTCTGCTTATGTCTCCTTTTTTATAGAACCCAATACACCTGCAACTCTCAAATATACGAGACTGCCAATTTAATCAACCACTTTATTCAACTACTTCGTATTAATACTTCTGATTCGGTTACAAAATGAGGATACAATACAATCGAAAATTACCTAAAGGACAAGCTGGCCACACTTTCATTTTGGTGTTAATTTAATTTGGGACGCTATCTTTTGTACAAAGCGTTCTTTATATACAGGAAGAAACGAAACATTTGCATGTTAGCCTAACTTACTTGCCAATACCTATCTGATACACAGAATCAATTGATTTAGTAGTTTCCGATTTGATTTTAAACTTTAAGCAATTTGATCTCAGGATTTCAGTAATCAGTATATTGCGGAAAAAAAAACTACATTAGCTGTGTTATAAAACGGCTCAAATTGTAATGTTATACTGTAAAATGCGGATGGAAATATAATGCAATAAAAATCTTCAATGAACTTAAGATAACTCTAATGGCAAGTTAGGTTTACTAAAATCGAATTATTTTCGTGAGATTTGGGTTAAGAGCGACAAGAAGGGAGCATTGACGTAGGTCAGTCACTAGTCTCTCGAAGTGCAAATCAATCGTCTTCTTTTTCTTAGACGCTTTCTCTGAAACTTTTTAAACGGAAATTTAGGGGAAAGTGGCCGGAAAGTTATTTTTGTCTAGAAAAGTTTGAGTAGTTATTTTTGTCCGTGTGGGATGGTTTGGATGGTGAGTGAGAAAATAGCCTCAAGAAGACCTAAACTACTCCCTCCCTCAAAACCATTTCTATTCCAGCGAGGGGGCCCTTAACTTTTAACTCGGGCGACAATTGTCGTAAAATTCGAAAAGCACTCGACTGAGGCCCTTTCCATAAAACAATGTGCACTTTATGTCCGATTTGACTCCCTTAATGGGATCCTTATGCTAATGAACCCATAATCGTAATCGTTTAGACTCACTTCTCAAAATTCGAGACACTCTTTCAATTTTAGATCAAAGAACGTTCTCAAGTTCTGAAATATTTTGTCATTTTTGTTGTTGCCATTTTTAGTATTCAACAAAATATTGCTTTCAGCAAAGCAAACGACAATTTATTAAAACCAATAGCTGTTTATTTAATCAAATTACGTTTGTGAGATACAATAAAAAAGAAAGACGCGGATCCTAATAAAAAAGAAATTTTCATTCATCGTAATTTTCAAAGTAGGTTTTTAATTTGTTTTAAAATTTTGGGATAGAGATAGAAGGTCCCGAGGAGAAATCAATTGAAGTCGACGTTGAGTGTTTCGGTGAATCAAAGCATTTGAGACCAATGAAATATTTTTTATTACTACTCATATAAATCCCGATCTTTTTTGTAGGAAAAATTCCATCTTTGAAGATGACATTGATCCCATTGATCTCCGATCTGTTTGGAAAAGATAAAAATTCATTTTGCTCCAATTCTTCTTCGCATCAGCTTTACGCTTCTTTCTGTCGCATTCTTCTAGACTATTTTCTACTTCTATTTTTTGCCTTGCTCATGTCAACAAGGGCCTTTGACTCTTGAAATCTATCTTGGGTATAAGCAGATAAAAATAGTTTCAGTTTTAAATTGGAGTTGAGCACAGAAATGTTATTTATATTCAACACTACTTTTCATCGCTAAACTCGAAGCCTTTTGAAATTATCGTGCTTTTCTCAAAGACTTTGTATTAAAACTCAATTCAAAACAGCTTTGGAGATTAGTTTATTTACAGTTGAAAAGTGAATGAATTAACTGAAGAAAAACTAGCGTGATCCGATTTCAGTTTTTTTTTTAGATGAAATCGAAGGGAGATTTTAAATAGGGTTTTTGATATTGAGGCATGGCATAATGCTCTGAATTCCAACCTGCCTCAACCTACTTCTACTTCATTTTGTCTGCTTCACAGAAAGCGGGCCAAAGGTTTTTCAAAATGTTTGTAAACAAGCACGTAGGAGTAAGTCCTACTTTTGAAATTGCCGGGTTCTCTTGCGGTTGTGCTTTTGATGTAAATCTGGAATTCCATTGGTCAAGGATTCAAAGTAACCACTTTAAACGGCCTGCTCCAGAACACTGACAAAAAGTATATCTAAAAGGAAGCAAATTCGTATAGGCCGATTTCCTGAAAATTGAAAATGGTGAGATCTGTGCTGTGCGTGGGTTGGTGGGAATTGTGTCCATAAATAAATTCCACCATCAAAATGTCTTTCTTATCTTCGGGCCACAAGTTCAGAGGGATTTAAAAGGAAAAACTTTTTTTTAAGAAAAAACGGCAAATTCGAAAAGGATGACCATCCGTCCTTGATACGATGACCTACCATTTGAGACCCTTAAATCTTTTAGATCCCATCGGCGACTCGTAGGAAAAATATAAAAGGCGGACTTTATTTACCGGAAGTGAAATAAATTTACTATTTTACCAATTTTCGAGCGAAAAGATTAAGCAAATCGAAAACGCATTTGTCTAAAAAAATGTGGTCAAACGAAAAGTATTTTTAAACCAATTTCGAATAATGACGGATTCCAAAAGGCCTCTTACTATACTATGAAAGGCGAATTCTAAGTCCCTTATTTAATTAATTAGCAATTCTAGTCCTTGGGACAGGAGAGCCTTCGCTTTAAGTATTTCTTGGATTCCCACTGTATAGCACTTTTGTAGCCATTTCCATCAACTATTTGCTGAATTCAAAGGTGTCTTGTATCAAATAATAGTAATAATCCAACCCACTGATGCATGAAACCTGATACGACGGGAAATGAGCTTGACAAAGTAAACACAAATATTTTGTACAACAAAACCATCGGGATTTCGAAATAGTTAAAACTGTCAAAATTAGGTTAATTTTCATTCAAATGATCTCTACTTTTCATCGTTTGTAAAGAGTTACGGAAATTGAAATTCTAGACAGATCTCGAACATGAGTCAATTTTAGCCAATCATCAATTTCCTGTTGTTTTCCCCCACCGACAACAATTTGCCTTTACATTTTACTCATATAAATATAGCCCACTACTGATGAATGAATTTTGAAAATTTTCCAACGAAGTGTGAAATTTAGCCTCTAAATTGCTTTCTTTTTGTTCAAAGAGCAGCTGGCGCACGTTTTCCATTCATCATGGCTGGAGGAACGTGGCCAATTTTCAAGTTTTGGACAGGTTTCCAGCATTTGATTTCTCCGTTTCCCTTTAATTTCCCGAGCGCCCACGTCAACTTTAAATATTAATTGCACCTTCATGCCTTGACAGTGAGTCCTGAGAATTTGACATTCGGAGGGTCATTGACCTTTTTCCAAGATCGGTACACATCAAGGCCGGGAGTCATGGGAAATCTCATTTTGATCACAATACACGCTCAGAATTTGAATGAAATCAATCTCGCTCAAATCAAACCTAATCAATGCCGCTGCGGTGGGAGACACGCTATCTTTGAACTTCGATTTCGCCCTTGAACTGAGCACAAAGGAAGAGTCTCAACTTCCATTAAGTATCAATTACCTAATTAATTTAGTTCTCGCTCTAAAATTGGAGTAGATCAAAGCCAGGGGCCTACTTCCTTCGAAATGGGATACAACGGCTTTTTTTTTATTCTGAAAACTCGCAAAAAGTGAAAGATGAAGTGTGTTTGCATTCAAGCCCTACATGTCATTTGAGCTGAGAAAGTTAAGGACAGGATAAGGTTACATGCCAAAAAGGGAGATTAGAGACTTTTAGTTTTCTTGGATAGAGCCGCCGGAGAAAGTAAGTTTTGTGCGTTTTTCTTAAAAACTAAAATTTAAAAAAGTCGACTTTTTTAAACTTTTGTAAGTTTATACGATCATTAGGTTGGAGGAATTGAAATTGAACTTTTTCTTGATGTTTCCCGCTGAGATCCTTGATGAGGATTTTGAGTTAAGGGCTTAACTTCACTGAATTTAAGTTTAGTAACCTTTTTTTACGGTGAATTTAACTTTTTAAGTTAATTAAAAGAGAAAGCTGGGTCGGATGCGGAGAAAGCTCATTATCATCCCTACGCGTCCTTTCTCTTTTGGTAGGAAATGAAGCGGAATTGAATTCTAAACGATGTGCTTTGAATGCAAAATTTTCGGGAACCTGTCAAAACCGTTTCAAACTGAATTTTGAATTAGGTTTCTACTGACATTCCAGAGTGCGTAATATGATGCCCATTAGTTGTGCTTTCAAAGGCTGAAAATGGCTTTGCTCTGGTTTAGAAGCCAACCCATCAAAATCTATACTTTCTTCAACCTTGGAAATTGATTTTAAACATATTCACAATCAAAAACAATAGCTAAATTTTCATTCATTTGTGAGCAGTGTGAAAGCTTTTCAAGAAGTTCAAGTGGCCTTGGGTTTATTATTTTTAATGAGGCGTGTCTACAAATTTATTCTTGGTCTTTTGCTCTCCCTTCGTCTATTTAGAAAACTGAAATTCAAATTTTTGAAAAGCTTCTATTCAAAATAGGCTGCTCCTTTTACGTCGCACTAATCAAAGCAGGAAAGATCAGCTTTTTTGACGTATCAAATGAAACTTGATTCTCATTAAGGCCTTTGAGGCTCTTTGATTGAAATTCTCAAAATTTCCAAGAAGCAAGTTAATAGGGAAATGAACGAGAATTTTGAATTTTAATAATCCGCCGCCAAAGAACGGCCTTGGAAAGATTGGATATCCAAAAAAAATCTTTTGAATTTCCAGGAGACGCACGACTCTAATTTATGAGTCTGACTCGTAATTATTTTCATATCTACACTGCACGTTCCTCCCCAGAAGCTTGCATTAAGCACACACTGCATTGATTTGACACATTCGGGGGAGGGGTAGCATCCTTGCTTCATTAATTTCTACCAGGTGCCTTTAGCGCGTCATTTCAAAATGCCCGACCCTGAACTCCATTTTCATTTGATCGAGAGACACTTGGGAAACTTGATCAATATCAACTTCGGTTTCAGCATCTTTTAATTAATGCTAATTTAGTGTAACTTACCTTAATTTAATTGCCCTTTCACTATCCTTTGAACTAGAGTGCTAGTTCTCTAGAGAAAACGCGAACAAAGGCCGATTTCAACAAGTCAAGGGCTTTTAAGGCCCATTGCCATTTTGAGCCATAGGTTAAAGGTCACCAGTACTATAAATCTGACCGCAGAAATTAAATCCGAACCTAAAGCAAACAAACTGGAATTTAATCCAATCGCGCAGTGTGCGCATCAATTTCAAGATGTCAAGAAAAGTCACGTTTTGCGGCCACCACATGAGCAGGCAGAATGTGAGCAGCTGGAAAAAGTCAAGCTAAAAATAGCCGCCTCAGATGTTGACATAAGCGTTTTTTTTTAATGGCGGGAGCATTTAAAATAATGGTGGGGTAAGGCTTGACTGCGTGTGATTAACGTGGGCTAACTTTCTCTTTTCAGATTGAGCAGTTGACGTTTCTCGGGTCGTTGTTCTTTATGATCGTGATTGGAAATTCGGCGGTGCTGGCGGCTCTGATCCTGACGAAAACGCCGCGGAAGTCGAGAATGAACTTCTTCATAATGCATCTCGCTTTGGCAGGTGAGAAAAGTCGTAGTCAATTACACCTGTCCCTCGGAAGGGTGTCAAAGTGCGCGGCGGGCTTAAGTGCCTCTGAGAACCTTAAGTGTCCCCTAGACTTGACTTGAAATTTAGTAGTTGTCGATAGCCAAAGTTTGTACTAAGAATGTCGTGACAACGACGGCACAAGATCGAGGGCCAAGAAACTTTCTTGCAGGAACAAATAGAAATAAAGTGGAGACTTGAAGGAGAAGTGAAAGCGGAAAATGCGCTTTCATTCAAAAGGGATTTGGAGAAAGCTTCCAAGAAAAGGAGAAAAAGGCCTCCGACACTTTGACTTACGTTCAAAAGTACAAGAAAAATGTTTTATTTCACGACTTTCTCTTCCCTTTTAACAGACTACGAGTCGTAGTCGATCGAAGTACAAAATTCAAACTCTTGACCTATTTTTAGAAAATGAAAATGGCACAAAAATTTAAGAGCGAAACTAAAACTTCCTGCCAAAGAACTCCCTTTAGTACTTTCACTCAGCACGCCCCTTACGCGATGTACTGCATTTCCCTTCTCAATAAAGCCTATCATATATTTCAAGCCTTACAAAAAACAGTTAATATGTATGCAAAGTATACCGAAAATAACACGGACCAAATTTGCAATTATCTTATTTCGTCAAGATCCCAAATGCTTGTACAGAGTCCTGGAGCCGAATTCAGCGACGCCGTAGACCGTCTAAAGACAGGTCTTCAAGTCCGAAGCCCATTCAGCGGGGAGGGCTTGAGACTTGGCCCGAGACATTGTCTAGGATAGCCCATTGGAAAATAGGCTAAAGACCGTTCCCGCTGAATTGGTCGATTCAGCGGGACGAAACTTAAGACAAAAGTGAGACTTTCTTCTAGCCTGCTCCGGAGGTGGCTAACTTTTGGTCTACCTTACGGTTGACCTCGAACGGTGACCCGCAGACAAGAATTTTATTAAGAAAAGTTGTTCAGTTTTTCATTCTGAACAACTTTTGTATAGGTCATTTTAGGTTAAGAAGGAATGGGACACTCGGGAATTTCTCGCTCAAAAATTTACCCCTTTTTGTACTTTTCTTTCAAAAACTGAGGATGTGTTTGCCTATTCTGTGTCAGCGCCATTTCGTCAGTGCACATTAATTCACATACGCTGAGAGAAGTAATCGCTGCGCATGGTCATTTACTAGTAGCCATTCTTAAAGCAGTATGG
Source organism: Bilobella aurantiaca (assembly GCA_021029175.1). Lineage (NCBI taxonomy): Eukaryota > Metazoa > Arthropoda > Collembola > Poduromorpha > Neanuridae > Bilobella > Bilobella aurantiaca. The sequence goes on from VYYI01001176.1 coordinate 21,127, forward strand.
TCATTTGCTAATTGTCATAACCCTAACGCAGCTCTGTATGTTATAATTCTAAAGTAGCTCCGTATATTTGCTAGTCGTCAGTCCTAAAGCTGCTTCGTGTGGTCATTTGCTAGTTGTTATAGTTCTAAAGTAGCTCCGTATGGTCATTTGCTAGTTGCCAAAAATCAAAACGGCAACTTAAATTCTGGCAGCTATCAAATGACCAATATTCAATGGCTCTAGCTCTGCCGATCTCGCGTAAGACGCGCTAGGGTAGAGATACTTCTTATAAAGCGTCGCCCTTTCGAAGGCGCTGACCAG
>VYYI01001177.1:0-21425 GCA_021029175.1 Bilobella aurantiaca
TTATCAAAAAATGACACTCGTAAAACCTTCGAGTTGGGAACGTTATTGAGCAAATACGGCACTTGACCTTCACCCCATGGTTCGACCCTTGACCACGTGATATTGTTGGGGTATTAGATCCTGTGTGATTGGTTGCTCCAACCGTATTGCAATTGTTTGTCAAAGGAATTTTAGGGTCCGGAATCGTTCTAGTAGCATTACGATATGACGAAACGGATCTTTCAGCCATCCCATGTCTGACGCTGCGTTTTTGAAGAGTTACCAGATTGGCTGCATTGATAGCACTGTTTTTCGTTGTTGATGTTTTTTGTCCAACGATTGCTCGTTTTTTCAGGGTTTCATGATTTGGATGTACTTTACGGATATGAAAGTTGGCTTTTCGAACTGTGTCGTAGGATGCGGTGCAATGCAGGCAACGAAATTTGCTTCTGACACTGTGACAACGCCTATGTCGGCACATGATGGATTGATACTTTGTCGAAAAAGGGCACTCCGTACAGAAGTAGGACAGTTCCGTAGGGTGGTACAGCTTTCGATGCGCTGTAATTCCTCGTGCACTTACGCTTTTGAAACAAATTGTACACAACATTTTGCTACTTGCTTGTATGTTACTGTTCACTTTTGCAAGTTGCGTTGCATTTAGCTTCGGCAACTTTTTTTGATGGGACCAGCTTTTATGAAGGGATAACCCGATTTTTGTGGTAAACGTGCATGTACACTCGGCACATTTGTACTGATGTTGTGTTCCGTGCTGCTTTTTGTGGGCCCACAAAGATCTGTAGCTCGTAGTGCTAAACGAGCACATTGAACAGGGGAATATTTTAGAGGGTATTATTCTGTGAAAATCTACCTCTGTATTCTTGTCGGTGTGCACTCGTTCCACATGATTCTTAAGCTGAGCTGCAGATGACCAGCTTTTGGTACAATGCTGGCAGGGAAAAGGTCGCGCATAAAGCTGTTTGTGCCTTATTAATATGGAATTGAACAATTTGGAGAATTTTGAACAACGATAACCGTTAAGTGAATGACGTTTGTTCCGTTTGGGGAAGTTTGTGGGTTGTAGAGCAAATTCTGATTGTGCATTAAATCGGTTTGCAAAACTTGGATACGGGTAAGTTGCATGAGATGGCGCATTTAAGGATGAAGTACTTTTGAATTGAGGCCTGTAATTCGGTAAAAAATTCATTTTAAAGAGTCTACACTTAAAGAATTAAAGCTTAATAAAAAACCTAACCTTAATTACACTTAAATTAGACTCTTGAATTTTGCCTAAATTACTGCAGAATAATGATTTGGCATATTCATTAAAGAGTCTCAATTTTGATGCCAAATAAATTGACCCAGGATACAAATAAAAGTTTTAATTATTCTTACTAGCTTTACAAAATTTGGTTCACTTTATGTTAATACTGAATTTGCAACTGACAAACTCACTGGATGCAAAAAGGAATGACAAGTGTTACTGTGTCACATTCAGCTATGGCTCATAATTACGTATTATGCTATAACACTTGAGAAATTTAAAGATTTATATTTATTAAAATTTAGATAAAATAAGCTCTACAACTATATTTGGGTTGGGTAACGATTGATAGCATCATCTAGTGTATTGTGTTTTTTTTTGCCAAAATTCCGAAAAAAAACTAATGTTGAACACAAATAATTTTAATTTTAAACCCATAAACTGATTTATGAAACAGAATTTAAGGTTTTGATGCAAATTATATGTAAAACATTATACTATAAATGCGCCTAATAAATCGTTCACATTTTGCACCACAATGCTTGGTATATATATAATGCTCTTCTAACTGATCATGGCTTACCTTAATTCTTCTGTACCATTTGAAATTGATGCAACATCAATTTGGCCTTCATTAACGTTTTGAGTCCTTTGTCCAGTATATTTAATCCTCTGTGCAACATTTTTATCAGCTTTTTTTGGATTATCATCTAAAAAAATTATGCTTTGTTTTAAATCATAACAGCATAAGACATTGCAAAAAGTTTGTTTGAGCTATAGCTAGCTAGCTATATGTTTCCAAATCAAATATTTGAACCAAAAGATTCTAACCCACAGAATTGAACACTTGTTGCTTTTTCATATGCTCTTTTAACTTGTGCTGTATAAGATCCGGAACTGAAGTAAACGCCGTCTTGCAAAATTTGCACACAAATGCAAGATGCGTTTTTGGTTGTGAATTGTCCATTTTCCTTAATGATAAAAAAAAAGTTTCATATATTAATTAAAAAAAACAATGTCATCGCAATCATAAACTTCTTTAACTAACATTGATTTCAAAAATGTGTTGTTGTGTTGTTAAGTTCAATCGTTAAAGCAAATAGGTTTTAACAATCTAATTGTAATTTCTAATTGCATTTTTTTAAATTGATAAACAAAGGCTATAATTACCTGATTATGGGAAATTTTGGGTAGTATGAAGCAAGAGAAGTGTCTGTTACTAAATTTGAATAATCCTTAGCATTAGAAATGTTGCGTCACTACGTCTGACCTTGTGCTTTGTCGCCTGAACCTATTTTGATCTCTAACCTGAAGTCGAAGTAAAATGAAACTGAAACACAAGAAAACATCCCTCTCTTTCTTATACCCTTTGACAGTATGTCACATGGTAAGAATCATGGTCCAGTTTACTCTCGGCCTCCTCCAGGAACTTATCACACAGAAAGTTACATAAAAAAAGCCATGAATCCCTATTATAAACAAACAGGGTATACAATTGAGCCTTGGGCGAAATGTTGCCCTTAGTTTAACTTTTCATGATACTTCTCATAAAAAAAAACAATATAAAGAGAAGCTAATTTTACAATATTTGTCATTAGACCAAAATTATTAAAAATTACTTTACACAGAATTCAACAAGAAGAAAGCGGATTTAGGTTTAAAATTTTTTTAAACATTGTTTCTCTAAAAGGATAGAATTTTGTGAGGACAGAGTTGAATAATTTTTTTTGTTAAGATATAATATATAATAAACAGCAATAAACCCAAGTAAGTAAACCTGTTTTAATACAAGTCACATTAGACTTACATGTACTGATAACCAGTACTTTTTCTGAGAAGGAGTGACTGTAATGGTTAGTCATAATGGATTAATCTTATCTTATGACTAACCCTCACATATATAAGTCACATCCCATATATAGGATTGCGTCTCGGCATAAATAATATATGCTAAATATAAATGATTCCTTTTAATCTGAAGATATCCTTTCTGTCTGGTGTCGTGTGAGTCATACATCTATGAAACGGCAAAAGAAAATTTAAAAAAGTTAATACATAGCCAAAAAATGTAATTTAGTGTAAAACATATAAACTCATAGCTTACACATAAACACTTAATTTATAAACTTAAGTTGGACTTACATACTTAATACACCAAATCTATATACCACAATGAAGCAGTAAATTAAAATAGAAAACAGATAAATGCTTCTAGAGTAGATTTTTTAAAAATAGTTATAAAAATAGTAAATGTCTTCCTCATCAACTTTTTCCTAAGCGTAAATTGCATTTATCGTATTTGTAATCGTATTTGAACTGAATTAGTGGCAGTTAAAAGAGAACAATTGTTCCTTATTTGTTGCAATGATAATTTAAAATCAATTTCATGCAAATTTCAACGCAGAGGGCCCTCCTTTTTGTTGGAAGGCAAAAAGTAATGTTGGCAGTGTTAACCACTGGGCTAGCTAGGGCCTGTTACCGAAGATGCCCAACTAAATGCCTTATGTCTTCCTTTCATTCTACTTTATTTAAAAAAATTCAGTTCAAAACAATCCACACAAAATGATGCAAAAGGTGACACTGCATTTTTGAAGTTTTATAGATCTTTTTTTTTGCAACAAACGTTCTGAAACACAAAAGATTTATATATATCATGAAAATTTCATTTGAAAATTTATACTTTCAGCTGCATACAATCCATCCGTAACGATGTGTAGAATTTTTTGGCTCTATTATTTCCCCTGTAACTAAAGTACTTGATTACTTCGAGTCTCGTGGAACACCATTCGAAGCATTTCCAAATCCTGTGATTATGCATCCGAACAACAAAAACAGGCTACACAAAGATGGGCATATACATGGTCTGAGAAAAGGCAATTCCTTAAAGGGAAACTAGTAGTAAACACGGTTTTGCGGCGGTTCGAGGATCCGTCTCAGGCCATCAAGACGAGAGGGTTGAAAAAAATTTAACCACGATTCTAGCTTGATAAGCGATGCAAGAAATCGTTAAAAATTTTAAAAATAAGGAATTAATGGTATTGTAATAAACTAAATTGCAATCTCTGCTAGTCTCTAATAAAGAAAAAAAAAGTCTTCGTACTGTTGATTATGCAAATACTTTTATTTTCCAATTTTTACGAGTCTTCTAGAACAAATTTTTTATTAGACGCTTGTTGGTTGTACACGTGTAGGTGATACTGTGTTTACAAATACTAGAATCTCACTTATTATAAATTGAAGTACAAATCAGTATCAAGGTTATTTAATCAAACAAGCCCTAATATTAATGCGAATCTTGTACATATATAACATACAGGTTCATCTTAATGAAGTTTGAAATTTTAAATTCAATTTTTTAATTATTACTTTTCTTTTTTCTATAAACTACTTTACCTCGGTTATTGCAAACAAATACGTGTAGATGGCGAAAATAAATGGGATAGGTATTTTATTGTTAGCATAAAATATTTGTCCAATTCGTAAACCGAGTAATTGCTTCGCGTTTGTGTAGTTTGGTGGTTGGGTTTACGAATTCCAATGATAACGAAATTCCACGAATACCACGGCTGTGGTACTATTTTGGACCACCCCAACGCCTATCTGGTTTGAATTTGCAAGCAGTTTAATACAAAAAATGGTAAGAACTTAATAAAAGTATAAATATTGCTACGGTAACATAATAACATTAAGAAACCAACACTTCTTAATATTCTTGCCAAATCGTAATTCATTTTAGTCAACTTCGGTGATACTTTGCCATAGGGCATCTGCTTGTTTGATGAGGCCTCACTTACCCCTTGGGATAGAATTTAGTGCAAATTCGATTGCACCTATTGCTTCTATATGGTGTAAAATAAATGCTGCCAGGTCAATTGCCGTCCGCAAAACTATATACATATACTTCAATAATTCCAATTCACATGAAATTTTGAATAGATTTGCATATTGACAACCTGTAGAAACAGTGTGGCTGGTCTTGAAGCCTTCCTATTTTTCAACAAAGACTAGTCTATTACTGCCTTTATTTCTTCAACTCGACAATTCACGAGTGAAGCGCTACGCTTCTTTTGTAAATTATAACAGTTGCTAGAGATGAAGTGCCTACGTTGTAATTTGATGCCACATGGAGGCAAATAAAATATAATGAAATACAATATTATAAGTTTTTTTGTTGCGCTGCACATAGTTGTGTAGAATGTTTAGAAATTTATTATTACGTAAATTTGTTCCAAGTTGAAATTTCTTTCCCCTTTTTTGAAATCTATTACCAATTGATGTATGTTACTCTCGTAGTTGGTTCAATTATTAAAATATAGTGGAGTGGCCTTCTATCGTTGATATAAGATCTCTCTTAAATGTAACCGAAGTATTTTGTCAACATATTCTGTTGAAGGTATGGATGGCAATTTATTTAGTGGGTAGAAGAAAACGGTTATGCTATCTTCACGGACATCATCAGAATATAACAGCCTAAACCCACTGGTAGAGAACATTGATGAATGTACAGAGTCATATTTACTACATTCAGAAGCAAGGTCTTCCGTCTGCAAATTAATGAACAATACAGTAATTACAAAAAAAATCATTTCTCCCTTTCTTATTGTCGTTTGATTGACTGAATGTACTGTTTACAGTAAGCCAAAACAATTCAACCACTGTATAAGAGAGTTAGGTGCAAATTTACAAGTATTAAATGTTATCCACGGTACATGATAATAGGGCTACGCGACTACCATCGGCACCATCGTTAAGTAAGGACTATTTGTTTTGCTAAATGTAGTTGCTGACAACATATGTTCAATTATTTTTAAACAAAGTTAGAAGTTTACAGATTTTGAGAATCTACCGGGGACGTGGGTCACGGGGGTGTGATTCTTCTTCTGCATTTCGACTACCCATAAATGAGCCACAAAACCGAAAAGAATTTTTGAGGGTTCATGTTACTGTACAATAAAAGTTCTAAGTGATTTTGCGCCCATTTCGCTTGGTTTGTATCCCAAGTTTGGCAGCAGGGATTTTTTTTTATGAAATTTAACTTAAATTTATTTTAAGTTTTCTTAACAGTAAGTTTAACTGCCCCACTAATTATAAAAGTTACTACTATCACTTGGATTACATATCAAATTTTGATCTGACAGTATCCATGGGCTTTTACAACACTTTAAAAAGAGGGAGACAAGAAATCTATATATATATATATTTTATTATATTATAGAATTAATTTCTATTAATGTTGTTGGCTTACTTTAATTTTTCTTGTTCAATATTGCAGCATTAAATTCTTACTCCTAGATCATGCAAATTAGTTTGATACCTTATATTTAAATGATTTTTTTAAAATAAAGCGTCAGATATACTGTTGCAATTTACGCGAAAGTTAAAATTCGTTTTGAAACTTTACAAAACCGAGATAAATTGGCTTTCGTAATTAGATAGTAAATTACGTTTTATGTTTCAGAATCAAATATAAGCCAAAAGCATTTTGAATTAAATCGCTAAAAAATCAATTCTGTACACTCGAACATTTTTGCAGCCATAAAATTGTTGACAATGAAAAATTACATTTTACTACCTTATATTTTAAATCTAACTTAACGTAATTACATTAAATTCAAATTTGCGTTTTGATTATTCCTGATTTCTTGTATTGTGATTGTGTTGTATGGATTCAAGTGTTTTAGTATATTTACTGTTCGTAGTACAAAATACTTAAAATTATATAATATTTAAGCATTTTATATTTAAATATCTTTTTTTATGTTATAAGCATTTTGCTTTACTCCATTTCAATTAATAAAGATGAATGAAATATACGAATATGTAAATTGAGTTCCGGTTTGGAACAAAACTTTTTTGGACATTCGCTGCACTTGATGATACTTGGTTCCATTGAGCTACCAGCAGCAATCTAGAAGTAAAATGAGAAATACAAAAGTTAAATTAATTTAAAGTTGTATTTTACTAATACTAATAGATGTAAAAATCTTTACTATATACACAATTGCCACAAGTACTGTGTAATATCTCAAATTACATTTTAATTCATATAAATAAGGTAAAACATCAAGATTTGTTACAAGATTACCTTATTTACTTTTGATTGTGTTCTTGCTGTTTCCGTACAATTTACGTTCTGAGTTGGAACTCTATCGGAATCAGAAGAAGAATCACTGTTGCTTAAAAGGGCCCTGAAACGCCCATTGTAAACAAAATGTACACCTTCGTGTTTTTGAAGCGCTTGATAAGAACTATATGTTGCTGAGCATTGTACACATTCGTAGGGTTTTTCAGTGGAATGTTTTATTAAAAAATGACACTCGTAAGACCTTCGAGTTGGGAACGTTATTGAGCAAATACGGCACTTTACTTTCACCCCATGGTTCGACCCTTGACCACGTGATATTGTTGAGGTTTTAGATCCTTTGTGATTGGTTGCTCTAACCGTGTTGCAATTGTTTATTAAAGGAATTTTAGGGTCCGAGATCTTCCTAGTAGCATTAGAATACGATACGGATTTTTCAGCCATCCTAAGTCTGACGCTGTGCCTTTGAAGAGCTACCTGATTCGCGCCTTTAGCCCTGTTCTTAGTTTTTGATGTTTTTTGTGCAACTATTGCTGGTTTTTTTAGGGTTTCATAATTTGGATGTACTCTACTAATATGAATGTTGGCTTTTCTTAGTGTGTCGTAGGAAGCGGTGCAATGCATGCAACGATATTTGCTTCTAACACTGTGGTAACGCTTATGTCGCCACATGATGGGTTGACACTTTGTCGAAAAAGGGCACTCCGTACAGAAGTAGGGTGGTTCCGTAGGGTGGTATAGCTTTCGATGCGCTGTAATACATCTTGCGCTCACATTTTTGGAACAAATTGTGCACACAATTTTGCTACTTGCTTGTATGTTATTGTTCACTTTTACAAGTTGCGTTGTATTGGTCTTCGGCAACTTTCTATGATGGGACCAGCTTCTATGACGAGATAATCCAATTTTTGTGGTAAACGTGCATGTACAATCGGCACACTTGTACTTGTGATGTGTTCCGTGCTGCTTTGTGTGGACAAACAGAGATTTGTAGCTCGTAGTGCTAAACGAGCACATTGAACAGGGGAATATTTTGGAGGGTATTACCCTCTGAACATCTTCTGTATTCTTGTCGGTGTGCACTCGTTCCACATGATTCTTAAGGTGAGCTGCGGATGACCAGCTTTTGGCACAATGCTGACAACAAAAACGTCGCGCATGAAGAAGTTTGTGTCTTGTTAGTATGGAAGCAGTGTCGAACAATTTGGTGCATTGTGAACAGCGGTAACCGTTGAGTGAATGACGTTTCCTTCGTTTACGTGTCCTACGTTTTGCAATATTTGTCGGTTGTAAAGAGAACTCTGATTGTGCATTGAAAAGGTTTGCTAGACTTGGACACGGGTAAGTTGCCTGAGGTGGCGCATTTAAGGACAAAGTACTTTTGACATTAGACCTGTAATTCAGTTCAAAATTTAATTCTTTTAAGAGTATATATATAGTACATTTAAAGAAGTAAAGCTTAATAAAAATTTAAACTTAATTATACTTAAATTTCACTCTTAAATATAAATGAGAGAGTCCCAAAATTTCCAAATAAATTTACCCTGAATTAAAATAGAACTTTTAATTGGTAGGAAAGTAACTCAACCTTAAGAGCGTTACATAATTTATTCACATTATATTAACACTAAATTTGCAACTCACAAACGCACTGGATGCAAATAGGAAATACAAGTGTTACTGTGTCACATACTACTATAGCTCATGGTTATATTTATTAAAATTTAGATAAAATACGCTCCACAACTATATTTGGGTTGAGTAACGATTGGTAGCATCATCTAATACATTATTTTTTTTATTGCAAAAATCCCCCAAAGAACTAATGTTGAACACAAGTAATTTAAATTTATGAAGCAAAGTCTAAGGTTTTGATGCAAATTACATGTATACCATTTTAATATAAATGCGCCTGATAAATCGGTCACATTTTGCATCACAATACTTTATATATATATACAATGCTTTTCTAACCGGTCATGCTTACCTTAATTTTTCTGTACCTTTTGAACTTGACGCAACATGAATTTGGCCTTCACTAACGTTTTCAGTCCTTTGTGCAGTATATCCATTGCTCTGTGCAATATTATCATCTGCTCTTTTTGCTTCATCCTCTAAAGAAATTATACTTTGTTTTAAATCATAACAGTGTTAGACAATGCGATAAATTTATTTGAGCTATATGCTTCTAAAACAAATATTTGAACCAAAAGATCCTTACCCTTAGAATTGGGCACTTGTTCCTTTTTTGCATGCTCTTTTAACTTGTGCTGTATAATATCCGAAACTGATGTAAACACGGTCTTGCAAAATTTGCACACAAATGCAAGATACACTCCCTTCTTGCCCTGCTTTTTTGTTTCTGAATTATCCATTTACCTTTATGATAAAAAAAAATGTTTCATAAATTAATAAAAAAAAACTATGTAACCGCAATTATAATGCTCTTTAATTAACGTTGATTTCAAAAACTGTGTTGTTAAGTTCAATAGTTAAATCAAATAGCTTTTGCTGATTGTACCAACAAACAATTTGCAATTTTTCATTTTATAAATTGATGAACAAAAACTAGAATTACTAGAAGCTAGAGTATTGAGAAGTAGTAGGATGCAAGAAAAGTGTCCTTTACTTAATTTGAATGATCCATAGCCTTGGAAATGTTGTGTCACAACGTCTGACCTTGTGCTGTATTGCTTGAACCTATTTTGATCTCTAGACTGAAGTAGAAGTAAAATGAAACTGAAACATAAGAAAACGTCTCTCTCTTTCTGATCCCTTTTGACAGATGGTCACGTGGTAAGAATTATGTTCCCGTTTACTCTCGGCCTCCTCCAGGAATTTATCACACAGAAAGGTACATAAAAAAAGCCATGAACCCCTATTATAAACAAACAAGGTAGACAATTGGCCCTTGGGCGAAATGTTGCCTTCACTTTCACTTGTCATGATACAAAAGAAAAACTTTTCTTTTCTCAGAAAATACTTCTCAGAAAAAAAATATATAAAAAGAAGCCAAATTTACAATGTCTGTCATCAGACTAAAACTATTAAAAAATACTACAGAACTCGACAAGAGAATGCGGATTTTTAAATTATTTATTTACTAATTTTTTAAACATTGTTTCTCTAAAAGGATAGAATTGTGTGAGCACAAAGTTGATTAATTTATTTGTTGACTTGAGATGCTATATGCAATAAACCCAAATAAGTAAACCTGTTTTAATGCAAGTCACATTAAACTTACTTGTACTGATAACCAGTATTTTTTCTGAGTAAGAGCGACTATTGGTTAGTCATAAGGGATTATTCTTATCTTATGACTAACCCTCACTACATAAGTCATATCCCATATATAAGATTGAGTCTAGGGATAAATAACAAATTGCTAAATAAAAATTATTCTTTTTAATCAAAAGATTTCTTTTCTTCCTGGTGTCGCTTGAGTCATACATCTACAAGAAGGCAAACGAAAAATTAAGAGTTAATACATAGCCAAGAAATGTAATTGATTGTAAAGCATATAAACTCATAGATTAAACATAAACACTTAATTTATAAACTAAAAGTTGGACTTACATACTTAATACACACAATATTTATACCACAATAAAGAAGCAAATAATTGTAGAAAACAGATAAATGCTTCTAAAGTAGATTTTTAAAAAAATAGTAAAAACAAATGTCTTCCCGAACAACTTTTTTCTTAAGTGTAAATAGCCAATTGAATTATTTGAACTGAATTAGTGGCAGTTCAAAGAGAACAATTGTTCCTTATTTGTTGCAATGACAATTTAAAACAATTTCATGCAAAATTCAACTCAGAAGGTCCTCTTCCGGCATTATTTCAGTCAAAACGAATTCACACAAAATCATTTTCAGCTGCATACAATCCATCCGTAACGATGTGCAAAACTTTTAAGCTCAATTAATTCCCCTGTATTGGAAAAAAACATTGGAGTCTCATTTATAATAAATGCAAAAACATATCAGTATCAGGGTTATTTAATCAAACAATGTTAACAACATGTTAATCTTCTACATACATTATCATACATATATAATGTTCATCTTAATGAAGTTTGGAATTTCAAATTAAATTTTAAAATTATTACTTTTTCTGTTTCTATAAATCAATTTGCCTCGGTTACTGTACACAAATACAGGGTGTTTACCGAAGGCCGGATAAATTATTAGTAATATCCCTTTGTGACAACCGAGTTTGCTCGTTTTAATGCCGACAGCAGCAATTTAGTGTAGCTTTAGAAAATTTAGAAAAAATCTCAACGTGTTCCAATACTTCCATAATGTGATAAATGGGAAAACTGTAGAGTTGCAATGTTATTTGCATATTAATATGACAGAATTAGGTAAGGTTTAAAAGTTTTCGCGCAGTGAGCAACCGTATTTTCTGGCTGCGCAAGGTTGCAACAACCTAACCAACCAAAATTGCGGGGTCTTGAGCAGAATGCTGCGATGCGCGACTGGATGTCGGCAATAATAACAACATCAATCGCGAAAATAAATAATGAATTTATCCGGCCTTCGCTAAACACCCTGTACATATAGAGGCCGTGAAAATAGATGGCGCTGGTATTGCAATTAAAGTAAACACGAAATCTCTTAACTTCAGAAAAAATATAGATGGCGCCATATAGTGCCTAATGGTTTCTGCCATACAGGATGCTTACAAATTATTAAATCTCATCCTCGACAAATATATAAAGGTCTCCATGTTTATATGAAAGTGAAATTGCTATTTTCAGTTCAATTATTATTGGTCTAGTGGTGTTGGTGTCTATCTCTCTCCACTAGCCAGCGTGAGAACGTGGGTTCAAATCCCCCAAATCAGCCACAAAAAAGTTTTTGCTGTTGGTTTTCCTCTTAAAGGAATTGCCTTGCCTCTGACCTTGTGTATGCCTGTATCTCCGTGATTAGGCATACTCATACAGAGGATATAAGAAATTCCCATTGTAAATCACAATTAAATAATTGGATTGAAAAATTTACGATAAAGTAAAAAATGGTGGTGCGACCCAAACCCGCGATGTCCGAGACTATAGCACCATTTACTACCATTAGGCCATAGGGGCTCTTGATGTAAACAATAGGATATTTATGTTTAGTTTTTTGTTGTATTTTTTGTGAAGGGCACCCCGTAATATCAAAAAACAAATTCCAACTATAGTTTATGTATGTAGAAATTTGTATATGTACAAGGCATAGCTATACGTTTTGTAGCAAACTCTGCAAACTGTATGACCGTTAGTGTAAAAACTCAAAGTTTATCATCTTGTCCAGATTATTGTCTTACTTTGCCTTTTTATTCACAAATTCTCTATGCTAATGCTAGCACTGGCTACACTGTTTACTATAACGAATTACTCGTACTGAAGTGGAATGGATATGTAGGGTCCACTAATTTGCACATATGTTATTTGTTTCCCTCCATTCGCACTCTTGAAGAAGTCGTATTTTTCTGCATTTGCCAAATTGAGTCTGATGTGGAACTTGCTAGATGAATAGAAAAAATATAAAAAACTTCTAAGAATCCGTCAACCATTATTAGAGGACAAACCTAGAAACCTCCACTTTCTTAGCTTCAACTCGAAAATTTACTGCATTCCTGATAGCGTATATATGAGATGGCCAGATTGTCTTGTCCTACCAAAAAATTATACAGATTCTACTTCAATCAAACAAAATTATGCACAAGTTAATTACCTCCTCCGGCAGCTCTAGAAGGAACACATTGTGCTCTACTTGTAATGGTTCTCGAATTTTAGCAATCTGCGTTGTATTCCGTCCGACTCTTTCAGCGGCTGTCAATTTTCGAATTATCACCGATCGTAGTTGGGCAATAGTAGGAGCTTTTTCATAGCTGTAGAACGCCTGATTTAATACATCGTATTGTGTCGATTGTAGAAGGCTGACGCTATAACAATTTAGCATTTGATTAGAATCAACATAATCTACCGCATTTGACCAATTTCCAAGTTAATATCGCTTTGAGTAACATTCTTGTTTTAATATACAGTTCAGTACAAGATTTTTCTATAGTTTTGCTTTTGATTGTAGTTTAAGTTAAATTATTATATCCCCGTGGTGCTAAAATGCGCCTAGATATTGCGGAAAAGTAGATTGTGTTTGAAAAATGGGTTGAAAAAAAGAAATATATGGGTTTCTTGAGTAGCAATTATCATTTGAACTAAGTTGTATATATCCCTTTAAACTGTGCTACTAGATGCATGAAATTATGTTGACGAAATGAGGAGAAACAAATTTACTTGTTGTTGTTGTCCGTTTCAAACTTGTATGTGGTAAATGTAAAAGTTAGTGTTTTGCTCCGTATTTCGGCTTCACCCTCTTTTCCAATTTCATATTTCATTGTGACTTCGGCACATATTTCGTTTGCGGTTTTAAAATCCTGGAAACAATTAGGCAGAGTAAGTTGGTATTAACTTACATTGTTGGATTACTTGCCTGAAAAATTGTAATAGTGACTTTTTAATGTAATTACCTTGCGAATTCCTTCCATTCCATAAACGGTTGAGCCCATCAACAGGGTGTACAGAACAGACAAAAATGTATTCATTTTAAGTGTTTGGATGCAAGAGAGACCAAAATTAAAATGTTTTTTAAGTTGTTCCTAAGGCTGCTCTTATATACTAAATTTGCATACAGAATGTTTCGTCTAATTCGTTTTATAACAAGAAGTTGATTAATTGTTAACTTGGAAATACCTGTCACAAGATTATTTAAGTCTTAGTTTCTTCTCACTACTAACGCCCAAATATGCCGAGAAAATTTACTTAAATTTTAGTGTTATTTTTCAAACACACTAGAATGAATAATCAACAAACGACCATGCGGTATATTTCTTTAGAACACAGCTTTCTGCCGATGAATGTTAGTTGTAAATAATGATCAATTTATTGGAAATTATGAATAGAATTTTATCCTTCACAACGTCTGGTCATTGTCTAGTTCTAGAATCATCTGAATCACATTTCTCCGTTTTACTACGTGCCGCGTATTAATATACAAAGGGTAATAAATAATTGAATAATTTCATAGCACAACATAAATATAACAAATATATATTATCTGTATAATATTATCAAAAATAAACTCAATATTTGGGCTTTCCAATCATCAATATACAAGTTGTCGGATTAAATTGTCATACCAAAAAACCATGCTACAATTCTAAGAGTAGAACACCCCTGCCATTCTAACATATATCAAAATTTAATATTTTCTTATAGAACAGAAATGTAATAATGAAGCATTGCTTTAAGGTGATTTCCATAAACAACAAGTAGCCTGTTTGGCGTTCCCAAGATATAGACTACGAGTAATGTTTCATAACGTCTTCATAAAGAAAAATTTCGAATCTATACATGTAATTCTCCGCTTCCCAGGTGTGCTGGGTAGAGGGAATTACGGCATGTTGCTGTTGCGAAATATATTTTTGCTTTGAGTAGAAAGAATTTAGATACTTTTTAAAGGCTTGTATAACTCTAGCTGCTATTATAGAAAGTATATTACAGCTAAGCTGATTATTTTCTTGGCAAAAGAAATTTGCTAGTTTATCTGCCGAGTTTGGCCTATTGTGGTCAGAGCTTTTGTCCCTCTTCACTAGTCAGCCAGCATGACAAAGTCTATGCTAATGAGTCCTTATCCCTACCACATCCCTACCCTCTCCTTTCATGTTGATCATCTGCTCTGCGGGAATGTCAAATAACGATCCTTTACTAGTCAGCCAGCACATGGGTTTGAATTCCTCAATTAGTCACAGATGCTCTTTGTTATTTGTTTTCTGCTTAAAAAATTGCCTGGCCTCTGATCATGTGTATGCCTGTATCATCGTATCTACGCTCCACAATCAGACGATACGGAAAAGATTCTATAGAAGTTTTTCAGTAGCCTAGTAACATAAAGGAGACTACCCTTATTTGCAAACATTCCAATGAGTCCTTCATTTCAATCCCAATCATGTTGACCAGCCGAATGTCTCCGTTACCCATTCGTTAGTTTACTTGTACTTTTTATTTGCAAACGGCGGCTTTTTTTTTAATAAATTTGGTAATGCAAACTACAAAATTGAAGTGAGGTGTTATTTGATGTTATGAAATAGTATTTACAAAAAAAAATTGGGGCCACTCTTCGACAATATCTGCAAGTTTTGTTAACTAAACGCTAATTTTTTTTACATGTCGATAAGAATTGTCGTTTTTTTGTAAAGACTTTTAGTAGCGTAACATTACGTTCCTTTTCCCAAAAACAGATACTTCATCTGAAACAGAAAATATTATAGTACACAATAAATTTTGCCACTCCGATTCTTGTTGTGGCCGGGTCAAATACAAGAACTCGCTCGAGTAATTAATCACCAAAAACTACACTTACTAACTTAAACAAACAATATGTTGTATTATACTCAAATCTGAGTATACTACGAAATGACCATCTGCTAATTTTGGTAATTTATTTCCCACCATCCATGCCCTAGTATTTGGATTTGCACAAAGTTTAGAAATATGGGGACGAATTTAGCAAATGACCGCACTGCTATTGCAACTTCTACAGTTCGAATTAAGCTCACATATTGTGTACCAAGTCAACCGATTCTTTGTCTAAACACTATGTGAATGCAACTAACTTAAATTAAAAATGTTTACTACATGTTATTACATATTATCAAACAATCCATATTAAATTTTGCAAAAAAAAAATAATAAACGGCACCAACAAACACTTATTTAGCATTTAATAATTATCTTCTAACCAACGAGTAGCAAAGTAAGCTTAAGCTTACAAGCTGCGCGCTTATAATTTTTTCAACGCAGAGATGTTTCCAACATAATTATGCAAATGTAATTCAATGCAAACTCTGGCTGCATAATAGACTGGATAAGTTGTGATTACGGCAAATTGCTGCCGTAAAATTATCATGTTTTTCCTTGCTGGAGAAGTTGGAAATGCTTCTGTTGGAGGCTTGCATATCTCTTAACATGTTGCCCGCATTGGAAGTATTCGAATTCTAATATTATATAGCCATGGTATTTTGAATTCCACAATACAAGCTATCTAGTTTGACAATGTCCAGTTGTGGAACATGGAAGTTTAAAAATACAATGGTACGTAAAACTTCAACCTTAAAAAAGTATTTTCGCGAAAAGGCTGCTGGAGATCTACATTGATTGGAGATGCAGAATGGACCAATTCTGGTCTATTTTGCTTGACCAGAGCAATGGTCCAGGTTGCTGGACTAACAATATACTACTTTTCATCAAAATCATGTGCATGGCCCTACCATCGCTTTATAAAGCAACATGCCTCTAACCTGTATTGATTCAACGCAATAAGCTTGTATTGTTTCTGCCTTTACAAATGTTCTAATTACGATAGCCAAACAAGCCCCTTCTTAACGCGGCAATACTACCAAGTAAAGCCTACCTCAATTTTCGAACACCAAATTTAGTCTTTTTTGTACGTTTTTTTCATAAAGGAAATATTTCGAATGCTATTGAATGTTTTAGTGTTATTTTTTTTGAAAACTCATATTAGAAGACTATATGTTTAATCTTATGTTTAAAAGCTCCGAAGGGAATAGCCAAACAAAATAGTTCAATTTTCGATTTCCCTCAGTTTCTTTGGAAGCCGAAGAGGAAGGACCACAAAAAAACAGTAAAGCTATAACGTGCATTCAGTCCTAGAGATGGGCATCCTTTTTGTTACTTTTCTTTAGTTTTTATTATATACAAGTTCTGTAGTTTAAAGCACATGTGTTTATTTTTCTGCTAGTGCTTATGGTTTAGACACATTGTGAGAAATTCTAGCAAATGATATATATTCTTTATTAGATTTCATCAAGTAAAATTTAATAAATTATAACGTTGTTAAATTCCTTTTCTGATAATTCCTTTTTAAAAAAATTAATTTTTACGCCGCAGATATTTTAAAACAATTCTTATAACCTATTTTTAAATTAAACACATTGATATTTAGTACAAGGTCACTGCCCTCAAACATAAAAATTTATTAAAAATCGACTTGAAATTGTTCATACTCTGTGCACCTCACGAGCCCAGAGAGCAAAAAATCTTTCTAATTTGTCAACCATTTGCATTTCAGAATCAAAATTTATACTAGAATAGTTTGATTACAAGTTAAAAAACAATGTTTAAAACAGTTTTGAACAGTTCTAGTAAACGTTTAAGAAACATTTACATTATGATTTATATTTACACTATATTAATTACTACGTTCCAAATATTCTTATGCGTTTTACTCCATTTCCATGAATACGGAAGAATGAAATGTTTTGTTGTGCACTACGAGAGCCGCTTTGGAAAGAAACTTTTTCGGACATTCGCTGCACTTGAAAGATAACTGTGCCACAATGGTACTGTCAGAATCCTAGAATAAAAATGCAAATCATTACCCAGTTGTAAAATGTAAAGTATTTGACTCAGCATAGTAACTTCGTATTTATATTTGTAATGGAAATATATAATGTAAATAATTCCATAACGAAATTGTTGGAATCCATTTTTTTTTTCTAATAAATACATATTTAGTGGTAGAACTGCAAGATCGGGATGAAATTTTACCCGATTTGAATGTGATAGTGTTGCTATTGCTCCTGTGCCATTCCTAGTCTGGATTCAAGTTTTGGCACTTTATCACGTGATATATTTGAGGTATAAAATTCCTCTTGATGTGTAGATGCAACACTGTTGCTCATGTATTCCGTCGAAGTGTTACGGAGAGAGATCTTTTCAGAATGCCCTTCATTCTGGCGAATATTATTTTGAGTGACTTTGCGAAGACATGTGCTGTCAGAAGCACTATTGAATTTAGCCGCCATTCCATGTATAAGGCTGTGTTGTCGAAGAGCTTCCTGATTGGCTGCACTGAATGAACATTCCTCGCATTGGTAGTGCTTGTACTTCGGGTGATAGATTTTTAGATGTAAGGCAAGTTTTGATTCTCTCGCTAGTAGCATGCGGCAACATGGACAATTGATAGTTCCATTTTTGGAAATTGTTAGCTTATGAAATTTGCTTATATGACTTTTCAGCGCATGCGCATAGGCAAATTTTTTAGGACACTGATCACAATTATACGTTCTAGCATGAACTAGAGAGTGTTTCTTCAGTTGGCACTGAAACCGAAATGTCTTTGGGCAATCTTTGCACGCATGCGTACGTGGTAC
Organism: Bilobella aurantiaca; assembly: GCA_021029175.1. Taxonomy (NCBI): domain Eukaryota; kingdom Metazoa; phylum Arthropoda; class Collembola; order Poduromorpha; family Neanuridae; genus Bilobella; species Bilobella aurantiaca. The sequence goes on from VYYI01001177.1 coordinate 18,547, forward strand.
TGTCGTAGAGGCACTGCTGATTATTGCTGATTTTTTCCGACCTACTTCTTCTATACGGAGCAATTCATAATATGGATGTACTCTTTGAATGTGAATATTGGCTTTTCGCAATGTGTTATATGAAGCGGTACAATGCGGGCAAGCGAATTGGCTTTTAATGCTGTGGCAACGTCTATGATGCCACATCATGGGTTGAGACTTTGTCGTATAAGAGCACTCTGTACAGATGTAGGGCGGTTCACTAGGGTGGTACAGTTTTCGATGTGCTGTAATTCCTTTTATATTTACGTTTCTGGTACAAAGCGTGCACACAATTTTGCTCATTGACTGTATTTTATTTTTCACTGTTACGGTTTGTGCCAAATTTGCCATTGGCGAAGATTTTTGATGTAACCAAGTTCTATGGCGAGATAGCCCGCCATGCGTGGTAAAAGTACGAGTACAATCGGCACACTTGTACTGATGTTGTGTTCCGTGCTGCTTCTTGTGGGCCCTTAGAGATGTCGTTGTGTTTGTACTAAAAGGGCACATTGGACAGGTATGTTCGTTAGTTGTGACCACCCTGTGACCCTTGACCCCTGTAGCCTTGGCAGTGTGCACTCGATCCACCTTGATGTCAGATGCGGTTTGCCAACTTTTGCCACAATGCCGGCAAGAAAAATGTGGCGTATGTCGAAATTTGTGTCTTTTTAACATAGAGGCAGAGTCGAACAATTTGGAGCATTGTGTACAGCGGTAACCTTTGAGTGACTGACGCTTGGAACGCTTCCTTTGTTTGGGGAAATTTACACATCGTGTATTGCTTTCTGATTGTCCAATAGTTTGATTTGCAACACTTGGACACGAGTTATTTAAATGAGGTGGCATATTTAGGGGCGAAGTACCCTTGATTTTAGAACTGTAAATCAGTAAAAAATTTATTATTATTATAGTAAATTAAACACATTTAAAGAATGAAAAGTTAACTAAATAATACTATAAGTTTCCTAAACTAAATTTATTGTTTTTGTTCTGTGTTTACCCTTTGTCTTAACTTTAATTTTGCCTAGACTACTAATTCAGTGATTTGGCTTATAATTGAAGTTTATAGTTAGATTCAGTGGACTTAATAACCCTCGATTGCATGTAAAGCTTCATTTCAAATGTTAATTATTGTTAACTGCTAATCACAATTAACTAATTGGAAATTCTAAATTGTATTTAAGCAATTTGGAGTTCATAGTTAGTTTCAATGAACATAAGAACTACAGATTGCATGTAAAAAACCATTTCAAAAGCTAATTGTTGTTAAATGGTAATCACAATTAACTAATTGGAAATTGTTAAGCAATTTGGAGTTAATAGTTAGGTTCAGCGTACATAATGGCATAACTTTAAGTATAAACAGAAAAGTTGATTTATGAAACTAACTTAAATTTTAATTGACTCAAACTTAAAATATAAGGTAAATCATTCTACTTTAAGTTCGTCTAATAAATTATTCACATTTTACATCACAATTCATGGTATAAATATGCAAAACACTTCTAACCGTTCATGCTTACCAGAATTCTACTTTACGATTTGAACTGAATGCAACATCAAGTTCTCCTTCATTAGGTTCTGTTTCTGCAGTACTTTCATGACTTTGTGCAGCATGCCTTTCATTGTCGGCTTGTTCTTTTGTACATTCTAAAAAAATGAAACGTTGAATTAAATCATAAGGACATACAATTGTAAACAAAACATAAACAAAAACAAAATTGGTTGAAATTTTCGTTTCACAAGTAAATATTTGAACCAAAAGAGACTTGCCTTAAAATGTGGCACTTGTTGCTTTTTCACGTGCTCTTTCAACTTGTGGTTTATAAGATCCGGAACTGAAGTAAACACGATCTTGCAAAATTTGCACACAAATGCAAGATATACTCCCTCTTTTCCCTGCATTTTTGGTTCGGAGTTATCCATTTGCTTTATCAAAAAAATGTTATAAATTAATAAATTTTTTTATACAAAGGTTGACATTAAGTGACGCAATTAACATTTGTACGGGAAATTGAGTTATTAATCACTGTAGCTAAGATTGATGTATTTTGTTTCAAATTACAGTGTGCACAAGCAAAACAGTCTAATTTCAATTATTATTTCTTACTCTGTCCTTGCAAGATGGTGATGGAAATGAGTGGAATAGGATTCAAGACAAGTGTACATCAAATGGCAGTGGAAAAAAAGTTTTGTCACACCGTCTGGTCTTGTTTGTTGAGTCTACCAATTTTGATATCAAAACTGAAGTAGAAACGAATGAAACTGAAATAGAAGATAACTTTTCTCTCTTTCTTATCCCCTTTGACAGTGAGTCACGTGGTAAGAAATAAGGTCCCGATAGCTCTCGGGTGACTATCTCTGGCTCCTCCAGGACTCTATCGCACAAAAAATACATGAAAGAAGTCATAAACCCCTAGTATAAATAAACAAGGTACTAAATTCACCACTCGTCGAACTGTTTTTTTGAGATTTACCTTTCATGATACTGCTTTTGAAATATGATATGTAGAAACAAAAATTTTACAATATCAGCTAGTAGTCCGAAATTAGAAAAATTAAATAACTGTATTACAAAAAGAAATGTGTTAGTAGACATTTGCATAATGAATTTTTGACTGGAGAAGCAAAATGCAATCAATCCAAATAAACCGTGGTAAAACGATCAACCAGTAGCGGAAGTTAGGAACTTAGAACTAGAAAAATATTATGATTAGACTAGAAAATAGAAGTCTTGCTTTTCGGAAGGCACTAGGCCATTTTTAAATATACAAAACGTTTTAGGTCATCAAAATCATCGTTACTTTTTGTTTCATCATGCAAAACTAGAGTTTGATCTTGAGGGGTCACTTTGAGGT
>VYYI01001178.1:0-21425 GCA_021029175.1 Bilobella aurantiaca
TAGTGTAGTAGTATTATTATTATCATCAAGAGGACCACGACCCAAAAATGACCATCTGGGAGGAGGGCAAAGGATTCTGCATCTGTTGCCGGACTCTCGTCCGAATGCATGGCAGTGCGTAGTAGTAGTTGAAGATAATAATGGGGACCATTGGGGTTTTGGCTCTCGCCGCACACACACACACACGCGCGTGGGTGTTTCTTCACTCCATGCCGTCTTCATTGTGCCCATTGTGTTGGGGGGTGAAGCGGGGAAGATTCATGGCACGATTGGATTTCAATCCCTCCAATCTTCCAACTGATTCTACCTCATTTTTCAAACACAGGCACAGGCACAACCTCAGGCATACTTCCATACGGAGGCAGGTTTACACACACTCGCCACGCACGCACGCACCTACGCAGGCAGACACACACATAAGCACGCATGCAGTAGTAAATGTTCCCCTATGTTTCACCATGTAAAATGACCACGATCTACCCGCAATCCACATCTCCGCCTTGTATAGATACGACGGAGAGTTTGGAAGTTGGAAATTGATCGGAATTTTATATAATAGCTTGAATATATTGTATTCATATATACTTTCACAGCCCGGAGTATATTGGACATTTTGAAAATGTGGGGCATTCAGTTGTGAAGCGGAAGCGGTTGGACTGATCAAATGGATCCGCATTGGATTTTTGAAATGACGGGAATGAGACCCACAGAGGTCTATCTATATAGTCTGTTGCGACACACACGCATTGTGTGTGTGTGTGTGTGTGTGTGTGTGTGTGTTGGTAGTTGGTGGCTGGATGAGTGGAAGAGGCCGTTGGCTCGTGGACTAAAATATATTGTATATATAGTGGGAATGGTGTAAAATACGGACATTTTAATGTGTGAGGACCCTCTGTTGATGTGTATATGGGGAGGAAGGGGGTCATTTATTCGGCCAGGTCATGCATGTAATTTGTGTGGAGCATGATGACGATGATGATGATGATGATGATGATGATGACGATGAGAAGAGTGAGATTACGGGGGACGCCGGTGGTGCGGTGAAGTATGCAGCTGTGAGTGAGTATGTGTGTAATATGTGACGGTGGGAGCGGATGTATGTATATTCCTGTATGAGCCCGTGTCCTCTGTCTCTCTCTCTCTCACAGTCAGTGTCTATCTCTCTGTACATGTAAATTCCCCAATGGCTGTTTGTTTCGCAAAATAATTCTTGAGCTGAGACGGACGGGTCTTTACAGAGCGTGATTCCATAGAATGGTGACTGGAAAGTGACGCCTAAAAATAACTCTGTGGTGTATGTGATTGTGTGTGTGTGTGTGTGTCTGTTTGTCTGTGTGTACTTATGCTCATATTATTTGAGGCTTGGATTGCCTCCGAACGCAATTAGATGTCGAGCATCTATTGTCTTGTAATGGATACGGACAGAGACACATGCATGCATTTACACGGTTACATACAGAAGAAGCACAGAGCAGCAGCAGCAGCAGTAGCAGTAGCAGGAGGAGCCGCCGCCGCCACGGTAGTGCTCTATGAATTTGCCACGGAGCATATGGCATCCCGAAATCCACTCAAACGGTAGCCTTTGTAGGACTACATGTATATACATAGGAAGGCACACACATAAACGCATACAGCATGTTCCCAGCTTCCTTACCGATTAACCTTAACAAATCCCTTCACCTTTTACACGCATCCACACGCACGGAGGCACACAGAAGCACACACACACACACACTGGGATTCGGGCCTGACTATACCCTCAACTGCTGTGGGAATAGACTCCCAACATAATCCACTTATTCCGCTGTCATAAAAGCTTTGTTTCCACGCGGGAAAAAAACTGGGGGCCTGTCCCATCCTCCAAAAGCTCTGTCAGACATGGAAGATGCATAAATACGTTCCTCCGATTAAGCTTACGCCACTTATGCCATCTTAATGGACGGCAAAATTAGCTTAGAACAATCATTCGCCGTGATTTTATCCTATTCTTCCACTCCTCCGCACCGGTATACATACACGCATGCACACACACACACACACGCACACATCCTAGCACATATCACGAGATATATGAGGTTTCTTCCTCAGGGATTCCCACACACAGGCACACACACACACACCAGGCAAAAGGCTGCACTTAGCTAAAGATCTGCCCACTTCCTTGTGGGAAAGTTGACAATATCTCAAATTCACACCTCGGAAATGCAAATTATCCAAAGTGCCGAGAAGTGCATGCATGAATATTTCGTGTGCGAACTGTACATGTTTGTTAGTAAGAGCTGAGCACTTCTGAGCTGCATTCTGATCACTAATAATAATAGTAAGTTTCCATAACTTTAGATGATGTTTCTCATCCTTGTTATTATTATTATTCCAATGAAAAATCCCCGCGCATATGGCCTGCGCACATCAAATGGTTCATACGAGCCCGCGGCGGCCAGTGAGATTTGAATCCTATACCCCCGCGCCGTATATAGTGTTCGTATATAGTAAGTGTTCGGTCCGAACACTTGCTGGCGATGAGACGACCACCACGGGAGTGAGAACTGGGGAGCGGGACATGCTGAACTAATTAGGCCCCATGTAATTAGCCGGATTGAATCCAATGAGTTGACTCACTCACAGAGTTCTATATGTCAGAGATTCTTGATGGAAATGCTGAATGCTGTTGCTGTTGGCATGATGATCCATGAGCCTCATTCTTCTTCCATTCCTTCCAATAATAATCTCCTCACCCGCCCAAAAATTCAAAATTGGCTACAGTATGGAGCTCAACTGTGGAGATTCCCCCTTGTTCTTCGCACATTGGCGGGGTGGACGTTGATGGACGGGGATAATATGATTTTCCCCGTTCATGCGTCCGGGAACGAATGTAATGCGTCTTCCTGTGACTTGACATACAGTTTATGTGTGCGTGTGAGTGTCTGTGTCTGTCTGTGTGAGTCTGGGTATGTTTGTGTGGCCCAACTGTTGAGCGATGAAAGAGACAGGCGGCGTGACGAAATTTAGGGGATAAAAATAAGCAAATAATGAGTTTGATGTGTCTCTTAAAGGCGGCATATGAGATGTTCCATATAGTCAGTCAGTCAGCATCACCACAACAGCACATTTCCCACACCGCCACACAGTAGCACTCGTCTCAATCCTCCCCGAAACATTCTCAATTTACAATGATGAAGATGCGAATGGGGGATTAGAGAGGTGTGTGTGAGAAGGGATGGATATTTGTACAAAAGGATGAGATGAGACTTCGGGAGGACAGATATATATACATGTGTGACATATCCGTGAGAGATGAGCAAGGATCCCTTCGCACAAGGTTTTTCATTTTCATATGTGTGTATTTTTATATATATGTATATATAAGTGGTGGTGGAAGGCTATGGAGGTGCCTTCAATGATAAATTCCCATCATATATTTCTACGGAAATGAGCAGCCCTGCACCAGGCTCACTACTGCGGCTGTGGCTCACTGAGTGAGTGAAGGGAGGCGACTGTTGGGTGTTGTGAGCCACTGGGACGTCGGCAGGATGGAAACGACGACGACGACGTCTTGTGTAGACATGGGAGTAATATGATGAGAGTAAGACAGCAGGGAAAGACAACATGCATAGAAGTATTATAGTAGTAGGCGAGGAGATCTGTGTTGAGAGCCTCTGTGTGTGTATGTGTGTGTATTTGTGTGTGTGTGTGTGTGTGTGTGTGTGTGTGTGTGTGTGTGTATGTGTGTGCGCAAGAGTTCGGGTAATTTATCCCATTTTTGAAGTCGGGGTCACAGATATTACCCGCGGGTAAACATAACTTACATGCACAAGTACACACATCCACACGCACCCACTCACACACACATGCACACACATGCTAACACATACACGTACACACAGATCATCCCTCTATCACCCGGGGAATGCTAAGAGAGGCATTAGAGTTAAAAGTGAGAGGTTTTTAAAAGCGGCTCAAGAAGTATGTGACGATTTCGGTGGGGTTGCTGGATGAAATATTATAGCGTTCCAGACGCTTCAGAGCCCCCCCATTCCCCCGTCCTCCATCCGTGCATATTATACGTGCGTCTGGCCCGAAGGAAGATGTGTTTATGTTCGGCGTTATCACCGGAGGCTTTCTCCGCTCCTGTCAAAGTCATGATCGTGATGAAGATTATGGTGGCGGGGGTCGGGGTTGTTGTTGTTCCTCCTGCTCCTGCTGTTGCTGTTGTTGTTGTTTCTCTTGTTATTCCCTATGCTGATGCTATTACTCCCACTGCCTGTCTTCAGCTTGCTATATGCTCAGGCTATGAGTGTGAGCTGTTGGTTGGGAAAGCTTTTTAAAAATTTGTACTATCAATTAGAAGTGTAAATGTCTGAAGAAGAAGAAGAAGAAGAAGACGAAAAAAATGTAAGGTGGAGTGGGATATTGATGATGGGGATTGAAGGGATTTTTGAGCCTATTTCCACGACGGGGTTGCAGAGGAGGTGGAGGTGGAGGCGGAGGTGAGGAGGATCTAATTATAAATATCATGTTAAATAGACAGGCGGGGAGAGGTTATGAAATTGACGCCAAAAAGACAAACAAACACGGGAGGAGATGGTCCGTCGTGGGTGTCAGAGTGCTGTGCTGCCATAATGCTCCGCACAGGGGCACACATTTTTTATTTTATTTTCAAATGTAATGTAATGTGTCAGTTTGGCCGCACTCACACATTAGGCTTTCCCCAATGTGTGTCCGCCCCGACTCACACTGTGAGGAGGGTGGAATCCTAAGTTCTACATAGTGCTCATGAACAACGTGCATATGCGGCACTTCTTCAGTACTGTGGCACATACTGTGTGAGCATCAGGAAAGGAGAATGTATGCTGGTAGTTGCACTACAGTATGTGTGTGTGTGTGTGTGTGTGCGTATAGCATGTATAATGTAGGCACCCGCAGTCTCATGTCACTTCACACATCTGAAACATGACTCTCGGAAGCTCTTCTTCTTGGCTTCCTCACGCCTTTTAACGTTTAATACTCTTCAAACTGACTTGAAAAACTTTGGTATTGTGATGCTACTAGGCGAAACTGTGAGGCTACTGCTACTACTGTGCTACTATTGCTACCGGCGTATTACATCTCATCGGCTCACCACCGCAACACCATCAAATCCAGCTACGATTTGTAAATAATAAATAGTAAAAGTGGCTTCGGCATCACACACACGCAGTTATATGCATTAAAATCATGTAAATTTGTCAAACTTCCATTTCAGAGTTGAGACGGTACCCGAAGAGCTATTTGCCAATGCTTGTATTAAATGTGTGTGTGTGCGTATGTGGTTGCCGTGGCTGTGTGTATGACACACAAATAGATACTCATGCATGCACATATAGAACATAGACACACTTGCATAGTGTGTGTGTGTGTGTGTGTAACACATAACTAAATCAATGAAGGCCATTTGAAAGTGGAAATGACTACGGGCATCCCGAAGTAATAGTGGTTTCCCTGGCATGTTAGATTTATCGAACATGTTCCAAACTTTTCAAAATAAACCCGCGCTAAATGATGAGAACCGACGAGGAGAGTGAGAAAAAGACGCGGAGAGGGAGAAGATAGAGTGAGTGAGTCAAGTGTTCGGTGGTGGTGGTGGTTGGTGAAGCGAGTGTGTGTGTGTGTGTGTGTGTGTGTGTGTGTGTGTGTGTGTGTGTGTGTGTGTAATTTGTGTGGAAAAGGTGCCGTGGGCCATTATTGGAGTAGGATTTACGGGTCCACAGAGTTGAGTGGAGATTGGAGGATGGACGGTTTAATTGTCCCATATTTCCACGCCCCCAATAAATGCTACGCAAGCTCTCCTCATCATCACTTCCCCAAATATGCACGGAGTTCTGAAAATCCCCCCAAGCCTCACAGGATGAAAAGCATAGAAATCCAATGGGTATTTTAGTCGTCATACTCTAAGCCTACAGTATTAGTAGTGGGGAAAGCTACTCGTACCAACTATGTGTGAGTGTGTGTGAGATTGTGTGTGTGCGAGAGTGTGTGTTTAATAAATATTGGACGGTGGCAACGGGTTGAGTCGTGATAAAAGTGAAGAGTTCGGACGACTTGGATCTTGTCAGCGGCGGCCCTGAGTGAGACAGAATCCACGGCTTCTGCGTCGACCCCACTAGCTCATGCACAGCATATAATAGCTCTGCGAGGCTATGCGGATAAAAGTATAGGGAAATTACGACTGGAGGGGGAGTGGGTGAGAGCGAGCGAGAGAGAGAGAGAGAGAGAGACAGCTTAATCATGATAGGACTTTTGGACGCATTACAGAAATATGAAGCGACGAACCGCTACAGGAGTTAGCGAGGCATAAAAACACTTTTGCACATTCCGCACACTCGCGGTGGCAATGTCCTCCTCGGAAGCCTGCTGGGGAACTGACGGGTACACATACACACACACACACACACACACACATCCATAAACACGAGCCCGTACACACCACCGTCCCCACTACTGGCTCCCCATCACTGCCGTCATCTCTCGTCTCCCCTGTTTTCTTATTGGTCGTCACTGCCGCTGTTGTTGTTGTTGTCAAAAGCGACTAATCGTCCCACGGTGTGAACACCACTGTATATTCTGCACGGCTCGTGTTGGTCATATGGGCATGATGATGATGGCTATGCTATATGACGCTTCTGCTGCGGAAAGGATCATCTTGGTCGTCGTACTCTCCCTGCTGCTGGGTACTCTTCATGATGATGATGAGGAGGAGGAGGATGATGCTGATGATGATGATGATGCTGATGATGATAATGTTCATCAAAGACCCTTTGAACATGTAAAATAACACCCAAGGATAGGAGGGTGTCCCCATATATATATTTACACACACACACACACACACACAGGCACACGGCTAAGTAATTACAAAGAGGCCGTATGTCTCTGTCTCCGCCTGCACCCTTTTGCTTTTCTTTTCTATGTCACTCGGCGGCGAGCTTATTACTACGGGCGCGAGAGGCTAATAATATGTGTGGAGCGGTTCGGGCCCGAACGACGACGTATCGCCACTCCAATAATAATGTACGGGTTCAACACTATGCTGCGGGGGGAGCGTGAGTGTGGCTAAAGAAAATAATTAATCTCTTCCAACCCCTTTTTTGATATTCTTCTTCCCCGCCCCGACTCCCACCCTCTGTGTATTTAGGCCTCATACTTATTTGACAAGCCACACAAACACTGACACACACACACACATACACACACGCACGCACGCACGGCTTGGATGCTACAGCAAGTCTCAGCTTCCATATAATTACATGGTTGACCCTGCTCAGCTCCTCAGCGTACCTCACAGGCGTACACGGACTTGCCAACCTCATGAAATTTCTGACGCAGTGTAGCTTGGCGGGTAGAATCCAGAGCCGATCCACCATTGGTTAGTATCTCACTTTCGCAGTGGATTTCGGTGCTTATAAGAGTTAATTATTAGTAAAAACAATTTTTTAAATACATTACAGCAGTAGTATCACTTTTTATACTTGTCTCGAGAAGGAAGTGAATGGGAATTACCTAAATAAATACGGTATTACTCAGAGCCGGTGAAAGGAGATTTCACACACACACACACGATCATCGCCACCCATAGCGTTGCCATAGCATATATGGTTAACGGTCGAGCTATAGATTGCTGTAAAAGTTGTGGGATCAGTGCGGGTTGGGGGGAGGTGGATGGTAATTATTTTGAGGATTTTTAGATTGGGAAGGAAACTAATTCAGAGTTGTTTTCATACGAAGCTGAAGCTCATTATCTGATGGTGAAGTAATGACATTATTATATTAACTCTTCCCTCTCCTCCCCGTCCGTCAATCTGACTACACTGTGAGAGTCACACCACGTGAGGCCAGCCATAGTGTGTTGAGGAAGCTCGGGGAGTACGCACACACACATGGGTGGGTTCTGGCTGGGGTACTTTGAGGAGCCCACCAACTGGTTTGCCCGGCTGACAGGCCATAGATAGAGATGGACAGAGCGAGGAGCATGGGATCTCTGTGATAATTATTTCATGATCCATCATCGTGATTCATTGTCATGACGGGACGTTGATGGTGATGATGAGAACAGTGCCGTGGACATGGCGCTAATTTGAGTGGCCATAATAATATTTCCATTTTTTATACATTTATTTCCACAGGTTTATTAGGAGTAAGGAGAAACTTTGCGACGGGATTTGAACGGTCACAGATATGCACTGCATTTGTGTGTGTTTATTTGCGGGTTCGTGTGTGTCAGTGTATGCGTGTTTACGTGTATGTATTTGTGTGTGTGTTTTCGTATATGTGTGTATATTTGTTGGTGTGTGTGTGTGTGTGTGTGTGTGTGTGCATGTGCAAATTAACAGGTAGATTACAGAGGAGCCCGTGGGGTGGGCATCTGCGCTTGTGTGAATTCATGACAACTTGACATATGCTGATCTCATGGTGTAGGTAATAATTTACTACTAAATATACTAAATATGCCCCTCTGGATATGGATGATAGAGGAGCTTGATCTCTCTGAGCAGTGTGTGGAAGTTTAAGTGAGGCTGCCCCACTGTCGAGCAGCAAAAGCAGCAGCATTACCATCATCATCATCATCATCATCATCATCCTCGTCGTCATCATGATCATGATCATCTCAAGAACCGCCACTCCTCTAAAATAGCCTCGTCTGGGCAGAATGTGAAAATTGTATTTATTTTAGTTATTTGGAAGGAGGAGGAGGAGGAGGAGGAGAATTGATTGAGACAGAGAGGTTGTCCCATTTACTCTGCATTATATTTCCCTCCCCCTGTCCACAGTTTTGCAGCCTGGGTACAAATGAGCCTTTTGTGTGACAGTGATAGTCCAAGCTGTAGTTAATAGCTAATGCGGCTGAATTATGCCTAACCGTGGGCGAGAGAATGGGGCATTATGGCGAGAGAGAGAGAGAGAGAGAGAGAGACGCACATACACAGATACGAAGTTAGCGACGAAGAATGGGATAGGAACGGGTTTGATTTCCCGTATGAACAACAAAGGTTGGGAATGCGCTCGTAATACAGAGATGCTGCTGCTACTACGACTACTGCTGAGCTTGAGGCTGCGCTCCTTACTGCTACAACAACAGCAACAACAACAACAACTACTACTATACTACTACAACATGTATGCTATAGAGCTGGGATTACGGCCAGACGGAATGCGTTAAAGATGTGGGCTTTTCGCTCTCTCTCACACACACAAACAGAAAAACACGCGCGCACACACACACACACAGATAGTTGACTCTTCTATTTACAGTGTTGTTCTTTGTAGAATACCTTCCATATTAACCCCAAACGACATGCTGGATGGCTATTTAGGTAATGAGGAGGATGGGAAAAGAATATTATCATTCTTTTAAGAATTTTCTCCGCTTATCACATGTTAGGATCCGGCCAGTGTTACATACACACTCGCACACACACACACACATGAGTGTGTATGTGTGTGTGTGTGTGTGTGTGTGTCTGTAAGTGAGAAAAGGTCCCGTATGCTCGGCCTGTCTCCACATTAAAAAATATATAAGTTAAGGTTTGGAAATGGTGATGATGGAGTTGGGAATTGTCTGCGTGTGTGTGTGTCTGTGTCGGTGTGTATTTAAGCAACACATACATGTTTAGCCACGTCGGTCCCTTGTGCCATCAGTACTGGGTGTGATTCCCCGTAAAACAAGGGAAAAGATGAGAAAATGTAAAAGGCGAAGAGGAATTGTCAACGCGCTATAAAAATCCTCAAGCCAAAGTTATTTATGGCGGCTGGATGGGTAAATTTTTGAAAAATTCCTCAGTTGCAGCGCAGCTGCTCTCTCTCTCTCTCTCTCTGTTTCCGTGCGCCCCGTGCTTTATTCTTTATGACGACGTGGGACCCAGGAGAGCATCATATTATAACAGCGGAACAGAGACAGATAACAACAGCAAGAGCCAAAGGAACCAAACGTAGTGGCTCCCACTACTCGTAGCAGAATCAAAGTCGACAGATATAGAGGAGGAGCACCCATATGTACAGCATGATTATTGAGAACCAAGTTCACCCCCGGCAATTGAGTGAGCACATGCACACATACAAACACACACACACACACACACCCGCACGCAAACGGAGATATTTACCTACTTACACTTTTCCCCGGAACGGATCCTATTCAAAACTCACGTTTAATGTTCCCAATGTGAGTATCGCAAGTGTGATAAATTATAGTAACGGTTATTATTATCAATTTGTTTATTATCAATTCACCCCAGTTTGTGTCATTCCCAAGTCAAAACTTGTGTCAATTTCCCATTGAGAAAATCATGAGAGGGTAGATAATTTATGAGGCGGAGGACGTCCCTTTGTTTCCCCAACTGCTTTGACAGGATTATGAGGTATGTTTTGGGCAAGGCCTATTACCATTGTAAGTGCGCATGCCCTTCGTACACTTTGTCTTCACAGTTCGTGCGTCCAGTGCTAGTGACGAGACGATGTGGATCATGATAATAATAATAGTAATAATAATAGGAATAATGTGGGATTGAAAGGGTATAACCATTGGTGTGCTTGTATGCATTGGAGTTTTTGTGTGTGCGTGTGTGTGTGTGTGTGCATTTGTGTTCGTGTTTGTTTGTGTAGGGAAGAACGGTAAAGTCAAGTGCTGGAGACACACAGTGAGGACGCGGAGGCCGTAAAGTGGAAGTTTGTCATCTGCATGTACGCGTGTAATTCCTTAAGTGCCTTAAGATGGGATAGAAAAATTAAAAAGACTTTTACGATCCGACGTATTTCATTTTGAACTCATATTCACCAGCCAGCCCCTCGAGTCCGCCGCCACCGCCGTATGTATCCATGCGCGTGCATATGCATCCGCACCAGCGGTGGGCCACTTTACCTCTGCTATACACTATAATGGTGGTGCATCTGCAATGGAGACGTTTTTTCCCCGTCCCTTCTCCTTTCGCCTTTCATAAATTATGACCGTGTTCTTGGCTCAGAGAAAATTATTATTATTGCTCCTCACGAGACGACTTTACTACTACTACTACTACTATACTATACTACTACTACTACGGCAAGAATCGGGTTCGGATTTATGTCTTTATGATTTTTATTAGTTCTTTCCCAATGATAATTGCTCCATAGTCATAATGAGTGGATTTTATGTTCAATCCTATTTAGCTTTCCCCTCTGTCATAATAAGGGAACGTTGAGGGATGAAGAAGGCGTAGGACATGACATATCTTTGCATTCAGAACAGATCCCACTCTCATCCCTTGACACACACTTGAGTTTTGAAGGGACGCGGTTGTTATTACCGTTTACAGTACGACAGTTTACGGTGATATTTCATATTCTGTGCCCGTCCCGTTCCAATGCACACACACACACACACACAGTCAAAGTGACAACGGGAGGAGTGCGTCGGGGCAGGCAACTCTATTTAGTGGAACCCCGGGGTAATGTTGTAGTTGTTCTAATAGATATTTTCCATTGGAAAGTATACAACGCCAATATCCCTGTCAAAATATTGTTGCAGAGTCTCCGTTTTTTTTTAGAAAAAAAGAAATTATGTACGAACCTTCACAAAATGACTCGGTGAATTTTCCCACGGCTTTTGACTTCATCCTTCGAAATTATAGGGGATTTTCGGATTGTTAGATTTGCTAGATTGCTAGAAAAAAGTATATAATGCAAACTACCTCTGGAAGATAATCTGGATTTTCCATGAATAATATCGTGAAATTTCCGTGGCTTACATCATAAAGTTTGGTTGGCGGATAAAATCATGAAGTTTGGTTGGCGGATAAAATCATGAATTTTGGTTGATGGGTAAAATCATGAATTTTGGTTGGCGGATAAAATCATGAATTTTGGTTGATGGGTAAAATTATGAATTTTGGTTGGCGGAAAAAATCATGAATTTTGGTTGATGGGTAAAATTATGAATTTTGGTTGGCGGATAAAATCATGAATTTTGGTTGATGGGCAGAATCATGAATTTCGTTGGATAAAATCACGAAATTCCGTGGATAAAATTATGAATCGTCCCAAAATAAAAGCAGGAATTTTTGCTGGATCGTAGCATGAACTTGTCCTCGTGGATAACATGACATTTTTCTGGAGCAGAACATAATTTTTCCTGGTTGATAAGATTTTTGCCTTGCTTTTCTTGGGAGCGGAAATAAATTTCATTGGGAGGAATGCGTATTGATGGGTTGAGGAGAAGAATGAGAACATTTATTAGCAGTGAGGAGCAGCTGCCGCCGGCTCAATCTCCCTCCTCATCCCCTGTCAACTGCCGGTCAGGAGTAACAGCAGGAGAGCTACGGGGACAATGTATGTAATATGCCTTAACCATCCCAGCCATCCCGTACACCCGCGAACAACTTGACGCTTAACTCCTGTTAACGGCTACCAAAAAGACATCACAATCACTACCACCACCACCACCGCTGCTACTAATACTAATACTACTACTACTACTACCACTGTATGGGCGTCTGTGGAAAAAAAAATATGGCCCCATCTCTCTTGTTGCCCAAACTGCGTCTCCTTCATCTCACTTCTTCCATTGCCTCCCGCGAACATGTTCCTTCCCTCTTGAGGAAGATGCTTTAGAATAACAAACATGAATAACTCTCGGTCGCGGGGATGAGTAATGAGTATCATGGTATATTTTTCCTTGAAAATCAAAGCGCTTCCATCTGTTTTTCTGGAAATAGTTCCGCGTCGCGTGCCTTTTGTTCCCCCCGCCCCCACCATGGAGCCTTTGGGAGACGTGCATATGTGTAAATTCACCTCACTCATAGTGCACACACACACACACACACACACACACTTACAAGCAGACATCCACACGCACAAGTACAGGCACGCCGGTCTCAGCTTCCACCATGTCTCTCTCCTTCCGTTGTCAGCGTCTCTCATCAGCCCGCCTCATCGTGTCCTTCCGCCACTACTGATATACATAAATTATATATAATATATATGCTTATGCGTTTCAACCCCGTTGTCTGTAAAAAGTGGTGGGACAAATACATTTGGAGGTCTGGTTGAGGGGCAGGTGGAGGGGGTCCTACGAAACTTTTGGGCACATCCACATTTTGTCAATGTCTATTTAGGCTCTGTAGGATTTTTCTCAACATTTTTCTCCCTTGTTTCCGTCTTCCGCGTGAGTTTTGCATGACTGCGGAGGATCAAACGGGGAGCTTCTTTTTCTTTCGGGGATTTTCCCACAAACATGTGCCTTCATCCTCCCCTTCGCCTTCGCCGTATATTTTTTCCACCACCGACCGGCCCTACTGGGACTTACTAATATTCCTCCCAACATTTCCCTGGATTCTTTAGGACATTCTTCTCAGACTGGGCTGCGTGTGTGTGTGAACGTGTTCCAAGCGTGTTTGTGTGTGTGAGTGTGTCTCAAGCGTGTGTGTGCCAGTGTGAATGTGGCTCAAGCGTGTATGTGTGTGTGTGTGTATGTATGCGTGAGTTTAGCAGTGAGTGCAAGTGTTTATATTTGTACCAGTATGCGTGTGTGTGTTTGCGTCTAAAGTGTGTGTATTAGTATGCCTAAAGTATGTGTGTGTGTGTGTGTGTGTGTGAATTACTACAGTGTTTGTGTGTGGAAGTGCGTGTGCCTGAAGTGTGTGTCTGAGCAAAGTTTTTGTGTACATGTGTGTGTGTCTGCATATAAGTGGGCGTGCGTGTGCATATGCGTGCATGTGTATTGGTAGGTTTGCGTGTGTTTGTGTGTGTGTGTGTGTGTGTGTGTGTGTGTGTGGATTTAGGATTAGGAAGATGTGAGCTTATTAGTGCAACTACATTATCCCGTTCCTTATTTGACGGCATTTTGCATTGTGGGGGCTGTGGGGGCAAGGAGAGCAAGGAACTGATTTCCATCTTGATGCCTCTGAGTAAGTGCACAGTGTTTGTCATGGTGACGGATGTACTTGTTCCTCCGGCGGCGTCTGCTCAGCAGAATCTCCTCCTTGTCGTCCTCACTTTGAACAATAACGGTGATAAGTGTGCCTACGAAGATGTGAGGCACAGGCGGGAGCTCGGAATGCACGATGAAAATGACTCTCCAGTGCAGCATCTTGAGAATGAATGTGGACCTACGGCATGTACTATATGCTTATGCATATAGACGTATATGAGATCCACATGCATTCAAAAGGGGTTACGCATCCATGCACTCATATTGGAGCTCATAATAAGTTGGAAATTTCAAGTTTTTCGGGAAGGGGCGGAGGAGGAAGAGAGAGAGAGACAGAGAGAGAGAGAGAGGGCAAAAGAGTAGTGCGGATCATGGAAAAAGATGAAGAAGGAGGGAAGTGATCCTTGACTCTAGTGAGGATCACACGAGGGAATCCATACGATATATATGCTGCAGATGCACAGGGTATGAGCAAGAAGTTCCACTTTTCCTGGAATTTCCAATGAGCATTATGACACATGACCATCTTTCATGTCTGTCTCGTGCTGTCGTCTTAATAAGGGTCACCGGCTGAGCCGAGCGCCCGTGTGCGGCCCAGTCTGTCCCATTTCTCCATATGATAAGGAGGATGGGACGGAGGCTCACATATGGTCGTGTTAGTGCGAGCTCCAGAGGAATGTGATCTGAGAGAGTGAGTGTGTGCGCACTGCACCAAAACTCCCTGTACATTTATACGCACATATGTGTATTCCTCCATATCACCTCCAAAATTTTACGGTCCACCCCCGTTCGGGTCACGCTCCAGGGTGTGACGGTCCCGGTTTTTTTCCCCCACTGGAGATTTTCATGTTTCATCAATTTTTTGTGGAATCTACTCCAGCCGTTCCGCACGAAAACCTTGGCTGTGCCAGTTCAAATTTGTACATCCTCGGAGGACCATATCATTTGATTGGCCGCTCAACCTCTGATTGTGACTGCGTAACTGACTGACTGACTCACTGACTGACGAACTGAGAGTGAGCCTGCGCTGGACGACCGGCTCAAAATGAATTTCCCCTATGGATTCCAACCACGGCACGGGCCATAGGCGGACTTAGAATGGGGTGGCTTATATTAAAAGGTAATTAATATGCGGCTCGGGTATGGCAATTAGTGGAGTCGGAAGGACGGGAGGAGAGAAGGGGAGCTGCGAGTTTGACACGCGGGAAAATTGAAGACAATGTGGGAAGTTGGGCGAATATGAAAATGTGTGTGCGTGTGTGCTTACGCGCCTCTGCCCGTAAGTATGCACGTGCAGTGCGCGTGTGTTTGTGTGTGTCTGCGTACGTGCCTGCGTGTGGATGCATAAGTCACTATACATGTGTATATATGTGTGTGTTTGTGAGCCTGCGCATGTGCATGTGCGTGTGTGTGTGTGTGTGAACCTGCGTATGTGTGTGTGGCAGCGACAGTTTGAGTCTATTCTTCAAGGGACTGACTGGAGTGCGGCGGGATAATTAGGGACATTTTTTGGGTGTGATGGATGACTAGAGATGAAAGTATATGGTGGAAGGGGGCAGAAGTAGGAAGCCATGTATAATAATTATGTGTGTGTGTGTGTGTGTGTGTGTCTGAGTTGGGATTGTACAGGAAATAGGAGTCCATATTCTTGGAAACAGTGGAAAAGCCAAAAAGGAGAGAGAACTTCCGCATTTTCATTCTCATCTTTCTTCTCTCTCTCTCTCTCTCTCTCTCCAAATGAGTGACTCTGTGAGGGAGCCCGGGCACGCTCCTACTCCATTCCTCTTCTTTTTCCCTTCCCCCTTCCTCCTCATCATCACCAGCATCATCATCGTCATCTTCTTCTTCCTCTTCTTCTTCTTCTTCTTCCCCGTCTTCTTCTTATTCTTCACGTGCCGCGACTCATTATTACCATTTGAGATTAGTTAGGGCGTCTATGACAATGTAGTCCGATCTGTATATGTATGTTGGAATCCCATGTAATATATGTCCATATACATACATATCCACGGGATGGAGTCCTCAGGGGGTGGCACACGCTTTGAGGAAGTGTGCCTGCGTGCGTGTGTGTGTGTGTATATACGCGCGCACACACATACACACACTCTGGGGTGCACATATCTGTAGACTCGGAATGGAAAACAATACTCCTTTATGATTATGTTCCGACTCTCTGTTGTTTCCGTGTGGGTGCGGTATTACATGGGAGGGAGAGAGTCTCTGCCGGTGTCTATGTTTGGCGCGTGTGTACGATGCCCAGCTGGGATTGTGTGTGTGTGTGTGTGTGTGTGTGTGTGTGTGTCTGTGTGTGTGTAAATACAGTCACTACCACAGCCGCGACCCGCAGAACTACCGTCATAGGAAGTTTACCATAGTCTTCAAACGGTCGGGAAGATAGGGTGGAGTGAGAGTGAGGGAGAATATTTGAGAAACGAGTCTTTTCTCCGTGTTTCCCGGGAGTTTGTGTGCGTGTGTGTGCGTGTGCGTGTGTGTCTGTGTGTGCGGAAGAGGAGGAAAGAAGTGCATGTATAATGTCCTATATAAGGCATCCTCCGAGGAGGTGGAGAGCTGGAGTGGGAGAGTTGAGTTGGAATCGTAAATTTCTAAATGTATTTCCGAGACACGGAAAATGAAAATCCTGGACCATTTATTTCAACCTCATGCTATGCCATGTAAGCCGTTCCTCTTCTCTCCCAATTTCTCTCTGTCATTAAGGATATTTCTATTTGCCCAAAAATGATGGTTCACTGCGGCTGAGATTTACAAAAGCTATTGTGTGCTCCCGTCCGTCTCAAACTCCTCCGCGCGCGTTCTCTGTGCCTTCCATCCAGCCCGCCCATCCTGCCTCCAGTTCATGTTTATGTACATGCATTTACATACGGTCTTCCGCCACATCCTCATCTTCTTCCTCTCAGCATCTTGTTCCGCATCAAAGTATATCATTATAGCTCCCAGCACAGTGTAGTTTTCTATATATTATGTATGTATGCACTTGTATATTTTGATATTCTCATCACACGGCGTGCCTCCTTCGCCGTTACTTTTCACACTGGAGAGTCTCCTCTGTGTGCCCTGAATCCCGTCACCTGAAAGCGCGACATTGCACACACACCGGCACACACTTGCTAAAAAAAGTTTGCAAGCACGGCCACACATGCACAAATTTGCACACAAATGCACACGGCTACACACTTGCAGTGTATAGGTATGGAAACTCATTGCTATATGCACGTACATACACATGGCCACACATGCAACCCTGCAAAAATACACATGCACGCACACTTGCGCACACAAATATGTGGACGCATAGGCCAACACACACACACACACACACAAAAGCACATAAATGGTGCGGACTTTTAACACATGACAATCCCACTACTGGTCGAAGCCTGATTATGCGGTAGCCATGTAGATAATTGGTTAGCCTAATACTGGCGGTCCCTTTACACTTTTTTTAACACCAAGCCCTTTTGAAATTCGGCGGAGCGATTAGGAATATGTTAATAGGACGCGGAGGGAGCGACTATGGCCGTTGTTGCTTCTTTTTGGCTCAAGCCGGCCCGCGGTCACTCAAAAGTTGGGATTAAAACTCTGAATTGCAGCTAGGTATGAACCTAGAGGTGACGCTGACGAGGAGTAGACGCGTAGTCTGATTGGGTTTGTGAAATAAAATAAAAACATATGACGGGAAAATCCTAGAAAATTTCCCTCCAAAATCCTGTGCAAGTTCTACGGGGAAAAAGAGAAGGGGGGGGGGCAGAAGGGAAACAGAATGGTTTTGTTCCACACCGCAGTAACGAAGAAGTTTGCGGCTTTTGTGTAAAAAAATGAAAGAAAGATAGAAAGAGAGAGAGAGAGAGATTTAATACGCATCCGTGGGTCGCTGTGATGTTACTTCTGTCAAGAAGATATATATTCCCAGTCGAATCTCCGCCGAAGGGAAAGGGACAGGAGATTAGCCAAGATAATGAGAGGTGTATTATGTGTGGGGGATTTGAGACGAATGCTTTTTCCTCATTGATATTTTGCCGGACATATTGTGTGAGTTGACAAATATCTCCTGTATATTATCTACCTTGCTGTATTACAGAAGAGAGAGAGTCTGTAATGAAGAAGGTTCTTGAGGACTGTAGGATTTTTTTTCAAGTAGAATTGTCATTGCCGAATGTTTTGTTGTGTGTGATCATGTGTGCATGTGTGCGTGAGTATGTTTGTATATGTGTGCGTATGTTTGTATGTGTGTGTGTGTATGTGTGCGTGGGGCGACTTTAAGTTGTGCTCAATGTTGTGAAGGTGTCCTCACGGATTATTGTTGAGGAATTGGGAATGGATGAAGTGTGCCCGAGTGGGGTTCGGCGGGCTTGGCACATATTACATCCGGCCGAGTTGTTCAAGTGACAATGATGAGAAGGGCACATGGGGGTTTTCCATATGGGTTAGGTGTGGGCCTGAGCTGTTGAAAGCCGTAATGCGTCCACATAGTGTATGTGCCATGCTATGTTGGAATACATGCGTGTGTCTGTGTGTGCTCTAAATGTGCCCGCTGTACAACATGCAGGATATCTACGGACGTATGTACGTCATATACACGGCTGAGAGTAGTATATGGTGGCGTATGTGCATGTAATCTTTTTGGGAGAGATTGAAGATTTTAATCTGGCCTTTGAAACGGTTCGTCTGTCGGCAGCTTGGGGGTGAGGGATAAATATTGTCAATATGTTCATTGTCAGGATGTCGTAAAAGTAAAATAGCAAATAAATATGAGAACATTTTTAGTTCTCCGCTCTCCTCTACAACTTGGCCGCTCCCTCCCTTGTCCACGGGAGGAAGATGAGGGAAATGATGATGATGATGATGATGATAAAGATGATGGATCTTCTTCCCCGATTTCTTCCCTGCACACATGCTCAAAGTCTCCCATTCCCCGAGGTGACCAATGTGTAAAGCGTGGAAAAATCTTGTCCTTTGTCAGTGGGACTATGATATGTACGTGTACGTACATACCGTAGGCATAGAGCTCTTATTCCCAATCGTCATATGGCATATGGTACATGGTCAGATATGCTCAATAATGCGAGGAGAATTTTGTGAAAATCAATTTTTCAAGGCTTTTTCACTTATGCGCACAGGAGGCTCAGAGGCTCATGCATTTATGGAGCATGGAGCGGCTCCATAAGGCGGCTGGTCATTGCACATTTATAACACCATAGTTTTCACTCATAAGGCTCAGATTTTTCGGCAGTGAATGATACACACACGCGTATACACACACAAATCTCCCACTCCAGATGAACAGATAGATGGAGAGGGCTATGGGGGGAAATGTTGAGAAATTGGATGTCTTATAATAATGGAAAGGAAGGAGAATTTATTTTTCTATTTGGCTTCTCCTTGTTTTTTCTTCCTCTTTGAGTTTTGTTGAAGAAATTTTGACGACGTTCCATCATCATAAAAGACAACTGTCGTTGTTTACTTCTCTCTTCCACTTATTCTTACCCTTGTTGTGTGTAAGTATGAGTTTTTGCGTGTGTGTATGTGTGTGTGTGTGTGTGTGTGTGTGTGTGTGTGTGTAGTGTGTGTGTGTGTGTGTGTGTGTAGGACGTCCAGGGATTGAGATAGTTCCGTAAAGAGTTGGTGCTACCATTTCTTTCACCGTGACGGCATAGACTGTGCATAAATAGCTCATTGTAAGCGCCTCCATATGTTTCCCATACTGTGTGTACTCGTCATGTTTGGGTGCTGCACGCCTAATGCTTCTCCAAAAGCCAGTCTTTGTTACATCGGGTGCTCCTGTATGTCTCTGTGTGGATTTGTATATGTGTCGCGTTTTGTATGTGTGTGTGTATGTGTAACATTTTGTGTGTGTGTGTGTGTGTGTGTGTGTGTGTGTGGATTGGATGAAAAGCTATCTATCTTGAGATTGAAGATATGATGTAATTGCCGTCGTATTTTTGGTAGCACGATTTGTTTACTCATGTTCACAAGCCCTCTCTCATTCTTGTTATGTTTTGTGAGAGGTGAACAAGAGGGGGATGTGAGGGGAGTGCTCATGTTGTCATAAATGGATTTTTAAGTATAAAACCTGCTCCGATGTAGCCGCCCGATGTAGCTCACTCGCACACCAAGAGTGAGTGCAGTGTACTAGAGTGTACAATGTGCCTTGTGCTCCTGAGTGAGTGAGAGGCTGGTTCAACTGCAAGGAAGCGCCCATGGAGTACCATAGAATGCATACATGCAGATATCTATAGATACGGCACAGGAGGTTTTCAGTAGCTTTTCTCAGGATGGCCGCGGGTGAGTGATATCTATATGATAAAGGTCTCCTCCTCCTCATATATAGCAGTCATAACTGCCATCAGTGGGGGATTCTGGCACGGGATGGAATATTCCATTAAAAAATACAGGAACAAGTGTGCCACAAGAATTTCATGAGAATCCCATTTTACATTACATCAGCCAGCCAGCCAGCCTGCCTGCCTGCAGTAAGTGAGTGAGAGTGAGGCGAGACGGGAAAGAACAACTAGAGCAACCTCGGCGAGGCATCTGATTATCTGTTATGGGAAATGATTACTACAGTATTTCCCCTCCGTCTTCATAAATGATGATGATGATCATGGGGAAAAGTTACATTACCAGGGCACTCACTTAGCCAGTCGTTCCAACTGTCTCTGTGTGGGTGTACATGCGTGCATGTGTGTGTGTGTGTGTGTGAGTGTAAAATGAGTGCCTGGCTGTATAATACCGTGTCATATTTTCAAGAAGGCAAAGAAACGAACCGTACTTCCATCTTATCGACTGCTCATCTCTATCTCATCATCGTCGTCATCATCATCATCATCATCATCGCCGTCATCATGAGGAACATTGGCGGAGTTATACTATGTGCCACTCTCTTCCGAGTTAATATCATCATGAGAAAGAGTACAGGGATTGTCAGAGGTGTGTGTGTATGTGTGTGTGTTTGTACAGGAATAGAATGGAGGGCTAGACTCATAAATATTGTTGCTCTTAAGGGAAAATCTTGGGTTAATCCGGAGCACACAAATATTCATTTAATTTCTACGACAAAAAAGGTCACAGTGTGTATGTGTGTGTGTGTTTGTTTCTCCTGTGTTTTTATATGAAAGGAAACTGTGGTGGATTGATGAGCATGTACTACACGGTGTGTACACAACACTGTCGTCAGTGTGTTGATGCGGCGTAATTTTTTGTGCAGAGCTTTGACCCTGCTTGGTTATTATTATGACAGTTCCTGTATGGAGCTCATATTGAGTGGGACCAAAGGGCACATTCCTGGGGAAACTATGTAGCCGAATGGCTCATAATATGGCGACTATGACATTGTACGTCTACGTGTTCATGTGTATGTGTGTGTGTGTGTGTGTGCGTGTGTGTAGCCGTGTGCATTTGTGTGCAAATTTGTGCATGTGTGGCCGTGCTTGCAAACTTTTTTTAGCAAGTGTGTGCCGGTGTGTGTGCAATG
>VYYI01001179.1:0-21422 GCA_021029175.1 Bilobella aurantiaca
GCAATGTAGTGTGTATCGGGAATCCTTTTTCCAATGTGTTTACCCAATCTCATTCCTCCAGAGCATTACATAAATAACAATAGAAGTGCGGAGTCGGGGACGGAATGACGGTTTTCGGGGCCCCGTATCAGTATAAGGGTCCATGGTTCCGGTTGCTGTGGGGACAGTGTGTGGCAGAGTTTCCTGTACTCCATAACGCCCGCTATTTCCCATCCACACGGAGCCAGCACGAGTGTGGTACAGTGCTCTTATAAGAAGTTGGAGAAATCTATATATGACACTTGGCCACCACTTGTGCACATGTACGGAGCCATGGGGACGGGCGTGTGCAACAGGGAAGGGTATGTACGTCCGCCGTCCCCTACCACGGAACATTACGGCTGACGTGCTCAATAAAGCACCCGCCTCTTCCTGATTTCATTAATGGGAAATAATATCTCGTGTTATTATGGAATAGAACAGGACTTGGCCATGTTTCAGCCGATCCACAAGCCCATTTGAATGCTCCTGTGTGTACAGTTGGCTCGACAGCAGGCTCACGCAGTCCGTAGCACACAGTAGGAGTTATTAGGATCATAAACATATGCGTCATTATTCCCTGCAATAATTCCTTATTTAATCCACGTGGAACCTTCTTAATTGATGCCTCAGAAGGAAGTGAAGCGGGAAAAGGGGAGAAACAAGTTATGTTAGGCTCAAATTGGTCGTGCGGTGGTCTATAATGTAGCCCTTCTAGTTGGAGTGTAAGACGAGCGTAGGCAGGATGTCAGAGTCTAAAGGACTGGACTGTTATTATTACTATTATTCTTCGTCAAAAAATCCGGCTCGTGGTAGTAGTATGTGTGTGTGTGTACAGTGGGAGCTGGCAGTATATATTCACGGGAAAGGAAATGAGCAGAGCTTTTACTCGGAAACACTGAGGGAATACGTAAACTGGTCGAGTAATAGTGGTAGTTGCAGGCTCACTGTGTGGAGGAGGCCGTCGAGAAAATGCTGGGGTGAAGGTGCAGTAAATTAGAATAAGATTTGCTTCAAGTAATCACTAA
Organism: Bilobella aurantiaca; assembly: GCA_021029175.1. Classification (NCBI taxonomy): domain Eukaryota; kingdom Metazoa; phylum Arthropoda; class Collembola; order Poduromorpha; family Neanuridae; genus Bilobella; species Bilobella aurantiaca. Next base: position 1,047 of record VYYI01001179.1, read on the forward strand.
TGGTCATCAGTGCGGTGGGTCTACCTAAGTATAGTGTGTGCACCGATCTGGAGGCTGAGCATAGGGCAGAGATCATATGGCAGGGTGAAAATTAAATACGAATTTACAACAATCACCCGCCGCAGAAGTTATATACTTGCTATTGCATATGCACAGGCCTGTACTGGTAGCCGCTCAGTCGTCGTATACGCAGGTAAAATACTGCTTACGGCCACGTACACACACATACACACAGAAACACAATTACTCGTATACACAGGCATACTTACATCCACACTCACAATTACACGTTCACAAATGCCCACACACACACACATATACATACACACAAAATTATACACATCCCCAACCTCACATACACACAAGTACACACACACACACACACATACACACACACACACACACACACACACACACACATACATTATACATTATCATGGAAATTCCTGCAGGTAATTTAGTCTTTTCTGACGGCGTGACTTCATGTGCCAGGCAGTAAAACCATTAGGTACATTATCCACATTAATTTCATAGATTATGGTCTGGGGAAATACACACTCTTGCCTCCGTTTCAACCTGGCTATTTTCCCCTCCACTTAAAATATGTGCCGAGTCCACGCCGAGAACTGACTGAGAGTGTGTAGTGGAATGCATAACGAGCCAGCCCGTACTATAGCGCGCTATTATTGTTTTCCAAGCTGTTCCAACTCTCCGCGCACTGACACTACACTGTAGTTATTACAGGGGAGAAAACTCTGTAGCTTTGAAACTCCCTTCCAAGGTGGAGCATTCCCTTTTTTCTCCCTGACTATTCCACGTACTACACCATACTGTATGCACATACACCTACGTAATGGCCAGAAACTAATGTTATGATGACCGACATTGCGCCTGTAATGAAGCTAGCGATTTCTTTAGCCATGGAAGAGCCATAATATCCCTGTCCAGAAAACTTGCTTCAAACATGGGAATTCTACTTGGGGAGGGGTAGAAAAGGCAGCAAGGGAGGCATGCAGAGATACAGGGAGACAAAAGAAGAGAGTACGAAGGAGGATGCTATATTATTAGCTTGAGGAATAACATGTGCATAGAGAGTGAGATAGAGACAGAGAGGAGTACGAAGATGGGGACGGGCGGACGGCTGGATTGTTGCTGGGCAGGGGAAAAAACATGGACATGGACAGGACAGAGAGGTAACATGAGATTGAGAGGAAGGAGGAAAACGTGTTTGGAATACAATTGGCTTCATTTCTAATGGGCGTTCCTGTTGTTCCCGTAACTATAATCTTGCTCGTAACATATTTTCCCTAATATGCATGCAATTCTTCTGCGAGATCATTTCCTCCAAGGAAATTCCATTGAGAGGTATCAACCTGACCATTTCCCTCCTCAATCCTCAACTTTTATCAACATTACAATCACTCGGCTCCAGTTCATGACTCGCCACCCGTACGCTCACTCACACTCACACATGTAAGTACACACGCACACACACACACACACACACGCCCTCGCACACATACCAGCACAGGTACACACACAGCCAACTGACTTACAGAGCCTGGAGCATGTATGGGTAGTTGTGTATTCCTCACGCTGTACATATGCTTATGTGTGAATTATAAGATCAAGTGCGTGCTTACCTTAAGGCCCAGCCCTACTTCCATGTCCATGGGCATGCTCTGGTCAGTATGATGGTGTGCACGGACTTCCTCTACAGCATAAATCTGTACGTATGACCACACGATCTTCATTTCTGATGTCATGGATCTTCCATGTCATGTACTGCCATATGGCAATGAGCACACAGATTCCACCCACATGCGCCTGCGCTGGTGCATCCCAGTAAGTTAAAAAATCAAATTCAACAACTGTTACGTAACTTGGAACTTTGCAGTCTCAAATAATAATGTTGAGCAGTGTCCATTTTGAATAATAACAATAGTGCTAATAATATTAATAAACTCCCCATTTTTCCAGTATAAATCCAAGTTCCTAAAATTGTGCGGTTGACAACTTTTGGTATTGTACAAAATTTGTAATGTCTGCCAGAGATTTAGCCTGCTATTTACTTGGAAGAATCCTTGCACTTGAAACATTCACAGGTAGGCGACAAGATGGTTGAAAGTAACATAGCTTGGCTTAAGGTTTTGCCGTGAAGCTTCCATTCAAGTTTTTTCCCCCTGTGGCTGCCGCCGGTGCGGTTTGATCACATGCGCGGTGTGCAGACCGTATATCTTGGAAAGAGTCTGAATGACTCTGGCTGTTAAATAAATTTCAGTTCCCTCATTTCTCCTCCATTATGAAATGCTCACAATATGAGAGGATTTCCAATCACCTCCCTATTGAAGGCCCGTTTTTCCTTATCAATATTTTTATTGGAACCGAAATGATAATGGAATGTGGAGTGTAATAAGGGGGTAGGAGGAGAGCGTGAAGCGATCATAGATCAGCTCATGTTGTGTCAGAAGTCATTTTTTCACGGAGCATAAAAAGGAGAGTTTATTAATCACGATCTGAATGGGAAGACAAGTATGAGTTTGCGCCGCATATCCACATACGTGCAGACCCACACATATGCTATTTATTTTTATATCTTTCAGATTACCCTGTACGACTCCCCGTGCCAAGAAGTGGTAGCAGTGGTGGCTATGCCGCAGTCGTAGTGCCGTCTACACTGGGCACATGGAACATTTACAAATTGTTTGAAAAGTCGTAAATATTTCTGCCCCGGATACAGTCAATATGCGTGAGTATATACAACGGGGGGAAATTGTCACATTTTTAGCCTATTCCCCGCAACAGCAACTCCTCTCTCTCTCTCTCTCTCTCTCTCTCTGATTCGCCTCAATCCCATCTAGCTCGTAGCCATCATTGTATGGTATGGAGTCACATATGTACATACACATAAATATATATATATATATATATATATATATACATATATTTAGACCTGTACTCACACGACTCTTGCATGATCGTGGGCCATTCCCAGCCTACTAATGTATTCACACGTTCGTACTGCTGACAACCGTGTTATGTCTCATCCGTCAAGAGCGTAATTGCACCTACAACTGCATCACGTTCATTTATGGTCGAGCTCACTGGTCATCCAAATCCTCCCATTCAACACGCACTCTGCCCATGCTAGCATGTACATGCTGGACCCCATAATGGCACCGAGACCACGACGAACAGTACCACATCGTAGTTGCGACGGTGGAGAGGTGTACAAGGTGGGTAATCATTCCAGGAATTTTTTCACTCATCCCACTGACCAATACACTTAAAATGATCCATTTTGTGGCTACATTATCCGAATGGAGACTCATATCTCCGGGGTGACCAACTCCTTCTCAACGTGCTCAACATGTAAGCGCTATACTCTATATGTGAGATCAACTTGGTCAATGTATAAGCGTTCCTTTACAGGTAAGATCCACTCGGTCAATATAAATGCTTCTCCACGATTGTTATTATGAGATGAATGTTGTACTCTGGATGTTCTCTCACCTTCTGACATGGTCCTTTTTTACATCCATCATCCTCATCCTGTGATGATCATGACTCACAGAGGATTCCAGATAGGAAATTGCTCTGGAGTAATGGGGAATTCCCCCCCCCCAGTGGACACGATCGTAACGCCCTATCCAGTCTCTTCCCATTAAGCCCGGCTCTAAGAGCAAGTGAGCATGCAATCCAGCCCTAACGTCCATACTGGCTCCACCTAATGACATTAATCTCGGGTTTCACAGACAGCTTTTTCTACAGTTTCCCCAGCGAATTTGGACAAATAAATGTCTCCTGAAATTTAGTGTGGAATTGAAATGAACCATTAGTTCCCATGTGAAAATGCACGTACTATAGAGGAAGGGGGGAGTGGTGGAAAATGCTTCAAATTCAAGTCTATGTGGAGACGAGTGGGTGTGTGAGGAGTGTGATCAATACTAAAATGGCGACAAAAGATAAATAAATTCCTCCCCATTGCATATTATTTGGGAAGTATGTTGACGTACATGTGCAAGTGTGTAGCTCTGTGTGTGTGTGTGTGTGTGTGTGTGTGTGTGTGTGTGTGTGTGTGTGTGTGTGTGTGTGTGTGTGTGTGTGTGTGTGTGTGTAATGTGTGTGTCTGCGCTTCAAACCAACTCCTCAGCGTTTGAGCCCCCTTTGCAAAGCTCGTCACATGAAGTTGTGTGGCTGGTGGTGGTGGTGGTAGTGATACGTGGGCCTGTTCATATCTGAACCGCTGAATGCATCTAAACAGATGTGACATCGATCCATCGATCTGGGAGCAGAGGGATGCCAGAGACATCCATGTGTCCCACAGATGAAACTCTTTCCAAGGGGGACTACTCGATTTTTTGAAAAAAACCCCACTCCATCCTACACTTGCTCCAACTTGATTTTCTCACACAATGACCCTGTCATCTCGGTCAGTTTCAGTGTAAAATTTTACATGATTTTTGGTCTAGTTTATTTCGTGTTAAAAATGACCGGGAAATTCCAACTTTATTTTGTGAGTTTTTCCCTGACAAAACCCTTCATGGTAATCTTTGCACTGTTTTTGAGATTTCAATCACGTACGGATCTGAATCAGATTCTGATTCCGTATATTGTTTTACATCTACCGAAATCCTGCTGCAATTACTATTACAAAAAGTTCCCTGCGAATAATTTGTCCCAAACTATTTTCTGGCATATTTACAATGCAGCAAAGTTGCCCCGAAAATTATTAAAGTCCCTTTTCCACCGAAATATTTTACAGCATGGCAAATAACGTAAGAATATACATCCAACGGAATTACTTTTGTTAGGATTGACACAATTCAAGCAACACTAACCCCAGCATGGTTCCCACCACTTTCGCTACCTACCGCTTTTGACTACCGAACTGCACCTTGAGTGAATTACCCTTTCCCCACTTCTCGGAAAGAGTTTTCCCATCCAAGCCGTTCTCCTTCACCTTATGGAAAACGAAAGGCTGAGATTAACAAAAGGGTTGAAAGAACGTACCTTTTTGTATGTGGTGGAAGTAGCAGTAGTGGAAAAGGGAGTTGAAATGGAATCGAAAGCCACCAAGTTTTTTTCCCAAGTCTAGAAAAAGAAGAAGAAGGAGTGGAGCGAGCTTGTTGTTGTTGTTGTTGTGATGGGCTGTTGTACCTTAGAAAAAAGTCCTTGAGGGTCCCAGTGAAAAAAGGGAAGAGGAGGAGAAGAAGAAGAAGATGATGATGAATTTGATGCTGGATCCTCCTGCTGGTGGACAAGGAACCGGAACACTGCCCACATGAACCTTCCCGTCCTCACCCCGTCCAAGGTTTATTTAGCTAGGGAAGTTGATTTGAGGTGGACGTTTCGGAGGACCAAGTGGACTTGTTTAACAATAACACGTTATAGACACCCGTCTATATATTTCTCCGCTTCTTCCCGACTCCAAACAAAGCTGGGTTGGATGGATGCATAAATTCCCTGCTACTTCCTTCCTTCCTTGGCAAATACACTCCGTCCGCGGAGTTCATTGAAACGCATGCCCGGGTTTCTCTCTCTCTCTCCCCACTTTCGCTCTCACTCACTCACTCACTCACTCGCACACATACACACTCACTCTCACTCCGAATCCCTATGACAGTAGCATTTACTCGCCACCCTTCCCGACGCTATAGTACATTTTGTTATGAGTTTTCCAGGGAGAAGGGAACACTATAGAGCCGCGCACCCGGCAGCCGATTGATGTTCCATATTAAACTCTATATATAGGCACTTGGTAGGCTCCTACGGTATACATAGGGGGGAGAATGGATAGGGGAATGTTTGAAAGTTCTCACCGCCAGGACGCCACCGTACACACACTGCTCTTCCCGGCTAATGTGTCCATGTAAATGTACACGCGCCCGTAGGTTTTGATTTGGGGCTCTCCCTCCGTTTCAAATTTAAATAGATAGGAAAAGTATGCGGGAGTCTGTGCAAAAGCGGAGTGCCGGGCTTGGAGTCACACGCACGCACACACACACACACACAGTCACGTACGCACACTCCAAGAAAAACTTACACGCACCAACACATATGCACACATACACACAGACCCTTACACATGCACAGAAACTCACGTTAGGATTCACATGGCCAGTTGATGACAGTGGAGCTGATGATGAGGCACGCTGCGGAGCTTGGATTCTAGCACAAGAAGTAAGCAAGATAAATGTATGCGAAGCCCCTCCAACCCATAACAGTGTACAGTGAGTGTGTGAGACTGAAAATTTTAAGCGCCATGTTCAAAATAGGAATTATAAAGTTGGGTCATCAAATTAAACATTTATGAACTCATTAAAATTACTAGCTTATTAGTTTGCATAGTAAACTCCGCTGACCATAATGATTTCGTGTGGTGAATGGGGCCGGGTCTTGTTGGACTTTGATGGATCCCTCCTTCATCCCTGGATGCCTGAAGGGAAACTTATGCGCCTCTTCTGGATTTCATATTTATGCCCACATCAGAAGGCGTACGCATATGCACACACCCCGTCTGGCTAGTCCCGTGCATTTAGAACACTCCGGTTGGCTGGTTTGGTTTCTTCGTACTACACATGCTATACTGAGTACCTCACATTAGTGGTCTCGTCTCTGACACAGTCTTTTATGTGCGGGGGATCCAATGATGTTGGGAGCCGTGGGGCCTTATCAGGGTAGAGTAGAAAGTCATGTCTGCAGGCTTGTAATGTTTTTGCACGGATGAGATAGCAGTGGTAGTAGGAGACGGCTAGTGTATCCTTGCCAAGTCCTTTATACGTATGTACTTTTGATCCGAAAAGTTTTTAATTAAACGGAGTTCGGGGCGTAATGGCAATAGAGAGGACTCAGGTTGGCTCATTACAGGTAATTTATTGGCTCCATTCCGACTTATCGCCGTGCGAGCGGGATTAGACTAGAGAGTCATCCTAGGGTGAGTGAGTGAGTGAGTGAGTGAGGAGGAGGTGCAGAGGTTGAGTTCTGGGTGGATATATATATGACCCGTCTCACCGAGCGCCATTTTAATTGGAAGTATATGAGCCTGTCCGGGACATAATGGACCGGCTCAATGACACTACGTAATTATTTTGATACGAGCCTATACGGTCTGCACTGGGGAATGAGCAGGGTCGAGTGGGACTTCCATTCCACGCGCCTCCTTCACTACTGGGCGGAATGAGAATATGTAAATTATATGCGCCGGGAGGAGGGAAACCGCCTGACGTTTCGAAGAATACCTTGCTGGATCTGACAGTGTGTGTCAGCCTATCTGTGTGTGTGTGTGTGTGAGTCTACATTTCTTCTGTGTGGAAGCGTGTGTCTAAAATTGTGGTTGTGGTGTGTGACAGCCTATCTGTGTGAGTACGTTCACATAGTTGTGCCTGTATCTGTATGTGTGTGGGCGTGTGTGTATGTATGTGTTAGCGTGTATGCTGGTGTGTGTGCATTTGTATATGAGAGTGTGTCTGTGTACAAGTGTGTGAGCGTGTGTGTTGGTGTGTGTATATCTGCGTATAAACATTTCTGTGTATATGTGAGGTGTGTGCATGTATGAATGTAGTGTGTGTATCTGTACGTAAGCGTGTTCGTGTTCTGTATGTTGGAGTGTGTGTGTGCGTGTGTGTGTGTGTGTGTGTGTTAAAGTGTGAGCATCTATGTGTGTGCTTAAATGTGTGTTTCTGTGTGGCGCTTGTGTAGGAGAATGTAAAAGTATTGCTCCCAGCGTTTAGTCTTAATTTCCCTCAGAACTTTTACCCCATCTCTCCGTACTCCTTCACTGGAAGATGCGGTGGCTCTCAGGGAAAGATCCTTCTTATCAAGATTTTCTATGAAAATGAATAATAGTGGTTTTAAAATTTTGCTATAATCAGTCACCTTAATGTCCAGGATGTCCCCGGGATGGAGTTTCTTCGTATCCTTGCAGGGGTAGTGGCACACACAGTGGAACCTTCCCTACCCGCTCACATTCTTCAGAGTGGGAAGAGCCATTTACACGTGGAGCCGACCTGGGCGGTGGTGGTTGTTTTGTAGTCCCTCTCTCACTGTCGCAGTGAGTCTGTGTGATCCGCGTGGAATTTCTTAATTTATTTCGTTAAGTCGTCGTCAAATTCCCACGAAGACACTCTGTCACTCTGATTTCCAACTTGCGAGAGTCGGAGACATAGAGACAGAAATCAATGGAAAAGACGAGTTTTTTGAGACTCTGTCTCTCTCTCTCTCTTACACACGCAGCCCGACACACTGACCGTCTGATAGGCTTGAACGGAAATACATAATGATTGCGATTAAGGGCTGGAAAGAATGTAAATAAGCTAGTAGTAGTAGGTTGCCGTGTGACAGTGGACCAGCTGTGCAGCTGGGCTGGGAGACTCCTTATTGTGACTAATAATTAAGCTGGCTATATATCTAATGGCCCATCATGGTCAACGGATTTCCATCAATGCCAATAAATAAGAAACGACTACGTAGGCTGTCACATAGTGGTTCATTCCCATCTAATTGCAGTCTAGTGTCTGGGATTATGGCGACTGGTGAGCATATGTACTGCGGTGTGCTTAATCTCCTATTTTTGGCACTGCCATAGCGCATAATAATCATTCATTTACTTTTATTGTGTGCTGAATTGATTTATGATTTTGACCGGCTCATGACTTGTAGGAATAGCACCAGGAACCCGGAGGGAAAGGCGAGACTCTCGTAACAAGTAACTTAATGATGGGTGAAGTGAGCAATTAAGCCTTTAATGATCCCACAAAAAGTGCCAACTTGTCTCAGACGGATACTGCATCATCAACCGAAAGGTAGGACTCGGTCCCGGTTGGTAATATACAAAGGGTGGCGAACGGGTGGGTTTAGCAGGGGAAATCCATTGATTTGCCCATCCTATGGTAAGCCTCATCATGGTGAAGGAGCAATAAAATGTTGAGCAGGCTGTCTGCAAATGTATACTTAATTGCATCATAATTACTCTGACCTTTCATAAAAGCCGCTGAAGTCGCCCAGGATTTACTACACCGTCGACACGTCTTGCAGGGAAGAACTTCTTCGGAGTGGGAAAAAATCCAGTTCTGGATAATTATACATTACAAGTGCATAATGAGAGGTTAGGAAAAATTGCCACCACTTGAGTGAGAGCTACTGTTTTATTGCAACGAAGCAAATTTCAATCCACGTCGTATAGAAACAGGTTGAGTTGTCTCTGACATTTATCATGGAGATTCAAGAACATTAAGTGTGGCTGAGATTTTTGGTGGTTGAAAAAATATTGCGAGGGAAACAAATGCCTTTAACTGCGCGTATGTGGGCCTGCATGTATGTGTGAGTGTGCATGTGTGTCTTCCCTTCTAGTTTTTGGTGATAAGTGAGCGGGTGAAGGAGATAAATTCAAAGAAAATTTAATATGCAGTTTCTCTGAGACAACTATGACGATCCACTTTGTTCCGTCTAGACCATAAAGCCATGCGGCCTCTGGGACTGCGCGTGTGAAGATGAGAGGGTAGAGAGATGAGGTCAGACTGCCCTATCGCCTCACTCATCGTTATTCCGGCTGGTCCACCCCAATTATTCACACCAGGTCATCCGACTACTGCTGCTGCTGCTGCTCCTCTTCCCACTATAAAACCTCGAAAGCTACAATATGGAGGACGGGCAAGGCTCATCCAAACATAAACCGTAGGGAAAGCTCTATACAGTCGTCTCGTTACAGGGAACTACATCCTCACTGTGTCATCTAATTGATCGGGATTTTATGAAACCAGTAATTGTTTTGACCGAGTCCATTTCTCCTCTATATATTATGGATATCCAGCTGAAGTCATTTGAGCTGGCTCGGAAGTGCTCAATGTGCCAACATATAATCATACTAAATGCACTGGGATGGGAAAACTTGAATCCCGCACACAGGGTTTCTCATAATCAGAGCCTCTCTTTTGCCATGAGCTCGCACTATGCTGAGAGCCCCCGCTTGATCCTCCGTGTGTAGCCATCGAACTGGATAAAAGGAAGAGGATGGAACTATCCGGGGGTCATTAAAATGGCGAAACATGCAGAGATGAACGTGTTTAGCGGCACGTAATATTACTATGCTCAAACTTGCAAAGATAATACCAGTAGTTATAGCATACTGTGCTCATGGGAGCATGGCTGGAGGGAGCTGTAGTTGCGAAATCTATACGTCCAGCCCGGCTTCACTCTTCCCTATATGCCACCACACCATCACCACCACACATGGTGTTCCATAAGAGCTGTATTCCGACCTCCGTAATGGTAATAGTAATGAACTATCCCAAGTAATTAACTCATCCTGAAGGCAATAAAAAGTGATTAAGTGAATCGTACACGATGAAAACAAACTAGTGGAATTTTTATGGTCAGCTATTAATGTGGCCCTGGTAGTGGTCGCGCAGTTGCGGGGCTCATGATCCATGTGAGTGGCATATGTAGTGTTGTGAAGGGAAAAAATAGCATGATCGTCCCACCATAAAATAACCCACTTGTCATTCCCTTAATTGCCTTTATAGACCAGAGTATCATTTGCTGAGAGAGAAGGGATTGAGCGCATGGTTTCAAGTACTGTGTGTGACCCTATAAGTGTGTGTGTGAAAATATTGTCCAATAGCTCTCTCTGTTATTATTATGTCGGAAGGATGTTATAAGGGGAAACTAGATGAGAGTACGTTGAGGCTGGAGATGAGGGTGCATCCTGTTCTACTGCTAATGCGAATTGCTACTCCAGGGTTTTTACCGTCCGCCTCAGATGGATGTGAACGATTTCAAAAGTCCTCCAAACAATAATGACAATGTGGGAATAGAGTAGATTGCTAAGTGGCCGTCCCGTGACCTGACGTATCTAGTCCTACCACCGTGGATATAACTCAAACGGATTGCGTCGATTTGTGATGGCAATTATGGACAAGATGGCGAATTTACGCTGACGATATTTTCCACACATTGGAGCAAGGTCGTGCACTAACTGCATAGAATTGAGCACTGACGCAAGAAACACACTCTGGAATAATGGAAGGTGGATCGGCAATCACAGCAAGCTGATGTATTTTGAACAAACACAGCCAAGAAGTAATGGTAGATCCATGATTGCAAGTTGCACCATACGATTTTATTGCACCACCTTACACGACCCGCACGTTTTTAATTACACTGTAAAATCCATTTGCTATAGTATAAGATTGCAAAACACGGGAATACACTCAGGTTATCACAATGTGCAATACAGAGTTAAATCGAAGTCACACAAATGAATACTAGCGAATAGGTGAAAAAAAAACTTGGAAATTTTCAATGTAATTTTCCCCTTGAAATGTGAAATCCTTTCCCCCACTATGAGTTCGGACGAGATGACAAGGAGAGACTGACATGACGGTGGAAGACGTGAGTGTAGGTCCAGGGCGCAGATTGGTGGTCGATTTTATGTCCTTTTACCTAGAAAATGAGGAGGAATGAAATGAGAAAAAAATTGTCATAAAAATAAATATAGGTCGGTCCTCAATGTCATCATGACCATAGCGAGCACGGTCCAGTCAAGCAGGAGTACTGTAGTCAAAGGCAGTAGAGATGGCCTGAGAGTGGTCAACGTGCTTTCGTTCCGCTCTGTGAGGTCATTGTTTCGGTTTCCTTCAGCTATTCTTGCGGGGCGGAAAGATTTTTTTTTGCTCCTACTGGCCACTGTGTGTGGAGGGGGTATGAAGGAGCTCTGGGGTTGAATTATGACGCCATACGGAACGATTTTCATTGTTGATTTGAGCATAGTTAATGCGAAGTAGAGACATAAAACAAGATTCCAGAAGTTGGCCATAGAGTTTTTACTATTTCCACGTAAAAAGGGTCTCCATGTATGGTCTGGTCGCCTACCCCCATGGCATTATAAAAATCAAATTCTGGTAGGCCCACGAGGCCCGTCCGTCGTGCTCGTGGAGTAAGGTCGAGTGCATGTGTACAGAACCCTTCCGTGTGTATGTGTGTATATATATACATGTGTGTGTTTTAGTCAGTTGGGTCCAAGAAAGGGTCAAGATGCCACCTTCACGTCTGTTGCCGTTGTTTGATGGGGAACCCATTGACAAGGTTGTATAAAACGCACACGTATTACGCTTACACGCTTACAGACAGACACATTCATCCATTTCCCAACTTTATGACAGCGTCTCCTCCGTCTTACCCTTGCCTTACTTTTCTTCCTCGTCCAAGTCAGCACAGGGATTGAATTCTGTAGTGCTCTTTTTTGTCTCCTCGTTTTGAGAAAAGTTGTTACGGTATCGTATTGTGAGCTGTAGTCCTCTGAGAGATGCAAAAGGCATTTGGGTGGAGAGATTAAGGTTAAAAGCTTTGACTATCATTCAAACTTGAGGAAATGGAACTGGGAGTTGTGCACTAGGTGGGATGTTGGAGCTGTGAGTTAAATGACAAAAGAGAGTTGTCATTCATTATCACCTTAGATAAGGGGGCAAACATGGCCAAATTTTATCCTTTCAAATCACCTCACGTAGGGGCATAAAAGTGATTTCTATGCTAAACTCGCGGCAAGATGAACAGTTTGGGAGGTGAGAAGGTTGGACATTCTTGCTCTCTATTAGTATATCGTTAACGCCATGGCGATCCCGACCAATGGAGTCTGTCCGTTTGTCAATTGTAAGTATTATGCCTAGTATCTTTCTTCGTCAATGTCCAGAAAATACAGATGATGCAGTTGGGAGGAAAATTGTAAAAAAAATCTTAGCGAAAAATGTAGTGTCTTCTTGGTGGAGTTACTGCCGTTTATATAACTTGGATCGTCCATTTGTGTGAGGCGTTGAATACTTAAGAGTATAGTCATGGGTGAGTCATACATGTGTGCATGCATACCCAGTGTAATTCCATATTCCTAGAACATTGATAAAAATTTAGATTTGGCTGGGAATATCTAGGAAATAATAATCTTGATTCATTTATGACTGCACGACTTGGCCATTACAAAAGAAGTAGTGGAAATATGAAGTTAGATAGGAAGAATTGGCTCTTCATAGAGACTATTAAAGTCACAGCTGAGTAGAAACAGAAAGCGGTTGGAAATTAAATTTGACATGAAAAGTGACAAATAAGGTAGAGAGGATCACAGTTGGGTGTTGGGTAGTTCTATTCTTCTTTCGTTCTCCTAACTATTATGCGCATCTCTGGAGGCAGTAGTTGTAAGATGGTAGACATGTTGGAATATACTACGTGTATGGCTTGAGTTTATTTCATAGCTCGCCCTTGGAACTTGGAGACCGGAAAACTTGATGTGAATTCCCTTTTTGAAAAGGCAAATAGATTCATATAATCCATGGAGACACAATCTGACTGGATCATGTACAGCGAAAATCTCACCACCATTAGATCTTTTGCGCCACATGATCTGGTAATTCAAAGTTTCTGGAAAAGCCCTTGTGAGCCTCATTGATACATGAGATGAAGTGCGAAAGCTCTCAGTTAAAATTCTCATTATGCATATACATACTGTTAAATCGTGAGAACAGGAAATGTTACTCCTGATTTGTCATACATCATTTACGTGCAATTGACACATCATTTAAATTTGGATGAAATGTTTCAATTACTATGCCATATAGAACCAAACCTGGGCTACCAAGTAGAGAAAATGGTAAGTTAATTTATAAGTGAAACATCGGGAAACTTGACATTTTCTTAGATGGTTTTCGGTTGGATGATTAAAGATCCGATACATACCATCATGTATCGGTACATGGCCGACTTTTGTAAAGTTTACACCAATTATACCAAAGATGGTAATCCGGCCTGAAGCTGATGATAAAATGACCGAGCTACCGTGAAATACCTTTAGGATGCCAGTGATGTACCCCGGTTCGTGCACAGTAGAGGAAATACCTCGGAATTTCAAATCGGAACCAAAATTGCCACGAGATGTATTTGGGATGCATTTGGATAGTTTGGGGGACATCCTGACAATGACTTTGGCAAATGAACGACACCCAAAAGGCGTGTCTTCTGGCTTCTAAAACCTGGGCTTTCATGTGTAGTAGTTTGATCCATGAATATTAAATAATAGTAGAAGCGTATGTAGGAGTAGTGTGAAATACCCGGATGCCTAGAATTTTGGTAGCAATTAAACATATGTTATACGATAATGCAGGTAGACGTAGCACGGAGTAATGATTTTTCGTTTGTGAAAAATTATCAATAAAAGACACCATTCTCAATAGTTTGATAAATATTCAATTCAATCCTGGCATTTATCTCACAGTTTTAGATGACTCAGAGTTTTAGATAAAATTTTTTTAGCCCAGTGAAAGCTTTATCTGAAAAAAGTAGTCAAAACTGAACCTGGTGGGTAAGCAACCTTTACTTATGTCAAAGACCCTCTCCTAGACTTCTGAATTTTAATATCTTACTTTTACGAAGAAAGGATCTGGCTATTCTGCGAAAATTGGATACCGCAAATAGTTATTTAATAAAATAAAAAAAATTCCAATTTCCATGTGAGGTTGCCAATTCGATGGAGATACGGAAATCAACGAATAGGAATTATGCAGATAAGATCAACAAAAAGCGAAATTCAAATGATGAACATTAAATCCGCCAATAAATATTATCTACAAATTTAAATGAGATATACATAGGCACATATTGAAATGATTTTGATAAGACCCAGAAATCGGCGACTTGGAATTGCTAATACGAATCGAAAAATTCGAAATACTCAAATCAGTTCACTTGGATTTATTCAGACCAGAACAGCAAATGGGCAGGTTGAAATTAGTCAATTATCAAATCAGGACCGGAAATCAACAAATCTAAATTTTCAGCAACTGAAATCTTCCAGCATAGATTACAAAATCAACAAATCTTGAGAACACACTGGAATTGATCTGATCCAAGCTATACCAGCTCATACTTTAATGAAAATTTTATTCTAATAGTTTTCATATGGGATAACGCTGATCCCACTACCACAACCGTCATTACTTGGGGATCAATCAGGGCCAATTAAGCGATTTTGTATCCCTCTAATATCAACTCAAAAATACGTGGCAATATTTGTTGTAAAGAAGTCCCGCATGAAAAAATTTGCCTTCAACTACGATTATTACAACAGTTAGTAATAATCCAGGAAAAAATTGTAGCAAGTACATCGAAAATGCAATGTAATAGAAGAAATAGTCCCAACATTTTTTTAATTTTAACGCATTCATTCCTGAAATCAGCTGAAATTAAAATTATTGGACCTAAAACTATAGCCGTAGCGGATTAGAACGTCACTAGCAATCCCAAAAAGCAACTGCAGTTAGAAAATATTAATTAGTTATAAAAGTCCATCCTGTCCATGCTACTGTCCATATCCTGTCCATATAAACGACAGCGCCGTAAATTCAGGGATTTAATCCATTTAAAACGAACTCAGGCTACCTCCTACGACTCATCCATAGACTTCACCTGTAGATACCTATACTGGATTTGCATTTAAGTACCCAACAATTTAAAACTCCCACAACATCGCAGGTAGCAAATTAATGGGCGTGATTTGATAGAATAAATTACTTTGTACAAGGTACACACATAAAATTATTCCACAAAATACGCCAATAATTCCCTACAATTGCACAAGCCCGTCCCAAAAGGTCACATTGAATAACTCCATACGTTGTTGCAGGCTCCAGGAAGACACCATATTTCCATGTGTACCGTCGCATATAAACTCACTTTCAAAGGATATTCCGCCGTTCCTATTTCAACTCATCTCTCACGTCCTGAAAAGACCACTACCCCATCCTGTTCCTGGTATATATTGCTCAGCGTTCGCGCACACACACAGCTTGATTATGTGCGGCAACCGCTGCGAGTCTCATACGCTTCTGCAGCCTAGGGTTGGACGCTCGTAAACGCGTACATGAGCTACCGCTCCATGTTATAAGTTGGAACCGCAGTGATATTCTATTAGCAGTTGATTCCACTGTTGGTCTTGAGCAGCAGGAGCAGAAGCAGGCAGAGTAGGAAATGCGTACAACTGGGAGGACTGCCACTTCTGCATAAACTATATGCTACATGCCGCGTGAACTGAGTAGGAGACTCAAAGGTATACCATGGAGACCATTTCCATTTTTGCATAATAATACTGAACATTAAATTAAATTACGACGCTGTGGAACTGAAGTGAGATGGTCCATTTAATAAATGGCTCCATGGAAGATGCTGCTCCGAGCCATTCCGAGTCATAATGGAAGGTAATGTAATGTAATGGGCCTGGGCTTCAACTCACACAGCCCAAGTACGTGCAGGCAGGAGGGGGGGAGAAAAGTTGGGCCGTTTTAATAAATTTCGGAGCCATTTTTACTCTCTCCATTGAGGACGCAACGGGGCAAGGAAACCCACCAACTGCTCCACACTAGGCACATTACGCATCCCAGCTCCAGCTCCCAGACATGATTGGTCCCATTCCTCCCACCATTCACTCTCTAACATAGACTTCACTTTTCCTCTCCATGAAGGGAAACAACCTTCCCACCCATTCTCCCTTTTCCTCTCCTCTCGCTCCCTTCCTTCTCATTCCACATCATCCCTATGCGTCCTTCCCTAAGTTTTCTACCTGTGAATCTCCAGCCCCAAAAATCCTTTAGAAATACTCCGTGGAGATTTCCCCGTGCTCTTCTCCCCAAAAGTACGGCACATGTATACCCTCTCACGTGAGTTATTTCTCCCGTCTGACTGAGTTAAACCCACAGATTGCTTCCACAATATATTCAACGGCCGGGATCTAGCGCCGCAGTTCCACCACACTCCTTCCTATAACAGATAGGCTATACTGTACCATGGCATTTGCATCCCAACCTTCCATGACCCAAATGCATGTATACAGCATGGAACCGTCTGGAAGTGGCAACCGCTACTTATATGAAACCATACAGACTCCAGTCCTACTCTTATATGCAAAAATATATCGTAGCAAAAAAAAAATCCCGTCAACACAATTTAAAACTCTGGAACAGTTTTCATCCCGCTGCACTGCTTCAGTCCATAGACTTGATAATCTGAAGACTTCTTTTATACAGAGGATACTCCTCGGTGCTAACTGATGATATATTCAACTCGAAAACCTGCTTTTACTTTTGAGCACAGAAGGTGGATGGAAAATCCCTTTATAGTGACCGTGAGACGTACGGTGGGAGTAATAAGGTGGAAAGGTGGTGATTGAAATAGTACCGACCTTTCCCCAATAATGACAGTTTACATGCAATGAAGCAATAGGGTTCCTATCTCCTTTATCGATCACAAATTACGTCCCATCCATGCACGACCATGGAACAAGTTGGGCTAGAGGCATTTCCCATCCTCTCATGGGGTCTTGTGGTAACATCCCATGACTGTAATTTCTTGCGCTTCACAGTTATCCTCACACATGCACTCGCTGCATACACAGTTCATTCCATGTCACAGACAAACACGCACTTGGAAACATTCAGTAACGACCCCAATGCTCACAGTCGGACTCCCAATGAAAACAATTGTCTGAAATTTGTTGAAGACAAGAAGAAGAAGAAGAAGAGACTTTTCAACACGAATTATTATTGTTGTATTTGTTGCATGAAAACGGAAGATAAAGGACCCTTTACAAGGTTTGATGAGTGGAAAGTGTGAAGATGAATAAAAAGACAGTTGTTGAAAATATACTGAAGGAAATTGGGGATGAGTGTGTGTGTGTGCGCGTATACGTGTGTGTGTGTGTGTGTGAGTGTTAAAAAATAAATTACTCCACAGCATACAATAGACTATATAACTCCTGATATAAATTTAAAGGGAAATTGATTCCATGTGGGGAGTAGTAGCAGCACCTCTTGTTAGTTGTGAAAACGAGAGGAAAATTAACTTGAGCTTGTCGACACGACCGTAAAAATTAGTATTAAACGAAAATATTGGGCTCAATAATGGGCTATAGGGCAGAGGAGCCTACTTTGGAACACAGACGGGAAGCGTCCTGTACCATCTGAATAAGTACACTACTACAGTCACTACAATCAGCTTGACATGTGCTTTTTTTTTCTTGTCAGAGCAGGGAGGATCCTCCTGCCACTCCAGCTATTTCTGACGTGGACGAGTCAAACCTTGTGACAGGAAGAAATTTGGGCAGGAGCAGAAGACGACAAAAAATATCTTCCTCTTCTTCTTCTTCTTCTTCGTCTCTCCTTTAGCCTTTAGCGACAATCAAGATGGACTTGACAAAGAAGACGAAGAAAACGAACGAACCAACTTGTTCTTAGATTCAATAACATGATAAAATCCATGAGAAATAACAAGAGGGCAGTTTATACTTGATTGTCATTTCCACTTTACGTTATAGCAGTCGGCGACGGGAGGCGACTAACTACAACGGCAGCATAACCAATCTGTACACAAGTCCAGTTCCTTCCTTCTTGTCAGGTCAACACACGCACACACAATTACGCATACGCACACACACATACAAAGACCAATTATACAAACACACACGTTCATGCACGCACACACATACGCACGCAAACGCAAGCATTCACAAAACTCAATTCCGTAACAAGATCCGGGCTGGGAATCAACTTTCAAACAAATTAAAATACATAGCTTACCGTCAAATAGTTTTTACTGCTCAAGATATTAAGTTTCGAGACGATCAGTCCGTGAGTTAATCCACTCTTGCAAATCAAGTCAAGTAACTCCGCCTTTTTGTGAAAACTTTATTATGCAGCCCTCATGAGAAACTCCTGCAAATGTCACACATGCATTTTCAACGGTAAAAATCTATACCCGCTGCTCCAAATTGGACGTATGTGCAGCCGCCAGGCCCTGGATGTCGCCAGTGTAGCCCCCACAGCATCGGAAGCTACACGTGAAAATCCACTGGCAAGAATTCATTTTCATCGTCTTCGTACGGCCAGTGCCAGCATATGTACATCCCCACAATCCCATACATTGTCACTACTGTGATGTAAGATATAACATTGAGCAATTCTACATGGCACATACTCTCCTTAACTGTATAGATAAGGGCGGTGCAGCACCAGCTGCATTCTGCGTGCTAATTAAAAATTTCTGATATACCGAGTCACACATAATGGTCTCAAACTCGCTTTCCTCAGGGCCAGGGGTTAAGTTTTGTCCCGTCTCCTCCAAGTGTCGGAATAGATTACCCAAGTGTGTAGTACTACATTTATGAAGGCATTCTATGCACGCAAGTATATCCAGGGATGAGTTAATAGTGCTATGTGTATGAAACCTTGTTTGAAATTAAAATTCTTTGGTGAAATATCCACAAGACTCGATTATACACTCGGTACATACTGTATAGATCTCTAAGGCGTGGATTAAGCTGGCCAGTTTGTTATGCTCGAGTAGGAAATTATGCAGGGAGATATTTGAAAATATCATTGGTTGAAATCATAAATAATCAACTATGCGCCGTGGAATGGGCTTAATGTGAGTTTTCCTTGGTGGTGAGGCTCGTAAGAGAGAGTGGATAATGGTAATACTGGGGGGAAGTGCTGCGAGGGAATATTATGATTATTATGTGTATAAGCATCCCGTGGGTAGGTTTTTGATCGTAGTGCTCGCGGCGAGCAGAAGGCGCTGGCTATACATGTGTGTGTGTGTGTGTGTGTGTACGCAAGGAGCGTTATAATCGAGAGGAGCATTACAATTACTAGCCTCCATAAATTCTTACACAAGCCTTGATCTTGTCTGTTCCGCTCGTTCCAATGTGTCCAACATCCACACACACTTCTCAACAGAGAGCCTCTCAGTCAGTCAGTCAGTGAGCCAACAGGCAGTGTGGATGAGAAGTGAACGGGGAGAATTTTTAGAATTTAATCACATATAATATTACTTATACACTTCCAGTCCCATCATCTATTCTATAACCATGACTCGCCCACACTACTTATTATATGCATACATACAATCTTTCATTTTTTCCTGGAACACTGCCTCCCTGCTTTCTTACTTAGTTGCCTGCCGGCCTGCCTGCCTGCCTGCCTGACTGACTGGAGGATAAGGGAGTTGAAGGGAGGTAAAAAACAGTTTCCAAGCTCCAACCACAACATCTCTGAGCATAGCGCAGGAACAGAAGATCATCCATACAATGTATGCGTATAGTATATGTGATGGCTCACAGCGTATTCAATGTTGGCTCGCTCATGATCACGACGATGATGATTATTATTATTACAAGTTCCAAGTAGTAAAGAACACGACCAAGGGGTTTGGTTTCCCTTCCCAAGCAAGAGGCTGTAAGTGTACTTATTCAGATGGTACAGGACGCTTCCCGTCTGTGTTCCAAAGTAGGCTCCTCTGCCCTATAGCCCATTATTGAGCCCAATATTTTCGTTTAATACTAATTTT
>VYYI01001180.1:0-21416 GCA_021029175.1 Bilobella aurantiaca
ATCTAATTCGAATCAGGTCTTCAAATAAATTGGTTTCGTGGCTTATACCTGATCGAAGTACCACTGCCATTACTCGCTCGTTTCCATAATATCTCGTCTGCATGACATGCGTGCCACAGAAGAGCGTATGCCTCGCATGTTCCTTCGTATCATAAT
Organism: Bilobella aurantiaca; assembly: GCA_021029175.1. Taxonomy (NCBI): domain Eukaryota; kingdom Metazoa; phylum Arthropoda; class Collembola; order Poduromorpha; family Neanuridae; genus Bilobella; species Bilobella aurantiaca. The sequence goes on from VYYI01001180.1 coordinate 157, forward strand.
GGACATCATTTCGATTTGGCAGAGCTGATTTTGTGACTGGCACACTTTCACCTTAGGAAAAACGAAAACGAAATCATAATCAAACAATTGTTTCGAAACTTTCCCTAACAGTAATAGTAGAGCGAAGTTTTCTTTTTTCCGTTCTTTCTAAAACTTTCTCTTTTTATTTCTCAGCTATTACTACAACGCACTTCCTCCTCATTAGCTTAGTTTTTTCTCCACTAAATCTTGTGTTTTCGACTCCAAACGTTTCATAGTTTTATGATTTCTTTGGAGACGTGCTGACATATTCTCTACTTACCGGTCAACATGCTTTCGTTGACGATGCAAGAGCCAACGAGGAGAGCCGCATCGCACTGCATGACACAGCCATGGGCGGGAATGACAATGAGGTCACCAGGAACCAAGTACTCGGTTGGAATGGATTCAAATTCGCCGTTTCCGCGTGCCACCGTGACGATGTCGGAGGACTGAACAGTAGTCTTAAGCTTTTTTTGATTCTGAAAAAGTAGAGCACACTTCCGCATAAGTGGATGTAGTAAAAGGAAAGTCATCCATCAAGCAAGTGGTGACACGGGAAGAGGAATTGGGCTGTTTGGGAAAATGGGAACTCACCTGTCTCGTCTGAATAATCGTTGAAGTGATACCGAAGACGGACATGATGATAATGGCCGTTGCGAAGTATATGTAGTCGTCGGAAAGCCATAGTGTGACCGAGAAATATTTGGAAGACGTAGAAAGGGTTAAGGACTTCGAGGAAGAGGAGCTTGATAATGCTCTTAACTTCGACAATGATTTCGTTGTTACCGTAGATTAGTCGCCTAGCAAAATGGAATCAACATGTCCACATTAGCAATTTCTCGACATGTATTGGAAAATGATTTCTACATTGAAAGGAGATTTATCCCTTTACGTAAGTCAAAATATTGAAGAGAACGCTTTTCTTAATTGTTTTTTAAGGTTTATGTTTCTTTTTTAGAATTATTTAAGCTTTATTAAATTGTTTTTTTTTAATTAAACTAAAAGTTTAAATTATAAGTTTTCCCCCTACCTTTGACACTGTTCAAATATTGAGAGGCCTGTGGCAGCATGGAGGTTGGAAGTAATAGCTTGGTCAAAACCTGAAATCTTGCCAAAAGATCCTCGTTCCTCATTCCAAACGTATTTTAGTTTCTTGCAACTGAAGACACGAATGGTGCTGGTTTCTGTTCAAATAAAAATCGCTAAATAAGTAAAAATAATATAGCGAGCTACTAGCAATTTCTTTTTGTGTCAATTTCGTTCAACTAAATTACCACTAATTGTTCCATCTGAATTCGGAATGACAAGTTTCGGGCTTTGCGTCGACTGAAGCGTTGCATCCAATTGTTGCTTCCAGGAACTACTTCGCTTCGAATTTTCATCAGAACTTCCAAACGAATTTGGAAAAAGGTTTCCAGTTCTATGAATATTTAAAAAAAAAGCTTGATTTTTCTCCTTTTTAGAAACAAAACTGTGCTGTCACTTTCTAATGCTTTGAGTTCTGCGCACCACTCTCTCAGCGACATGTGGCGTGTGAACATGACGGCCAATATTTTGACAACAAAATTATATGAAAAATTTTCAATATCAGAAAATATCTCGCTCAAAATATCGTTCAGCAGCAAAGTCAAAGCAAAGCTATTTTGGAGAAGTAATTCGCGTTTTATTGTAGTAGGTTAGATTAATGAATTATAAAAAAAAATGGAGGTACATATGAGTACTACTTGGTTTTTATTACATTTTCTCTTTATGGTAACATCCTACGTTTCAGCAAGATTTAGGAAGAAAGTGAAAGCTAATAAAATGCTTTCTCCGTCATACAAAGAAAGCTCTTATTCTTCTCCGAATGCCAACAAAAACTCGAAGGACGATTTTGATACTTTATTGGACTTTTCGGAATTTTCTTTTGTTCACATATTAGCATGCAAGTGGAATTTGTTCGAGCAATAAATTATTCAGATATTGCTTTCGTCGGCCCTGCTGTATGCTATCACAAGCATTCGAAAAAAAAAAGTTGTCAAGATTTAAATTACTAGCGCTTTAATTCGATAGCGTGAAATCGGACCTGTAAAATATGTAAAAATGGCACTCAACTTTAATTGTAATCTTGTAATTAGCTGAAGCACCCTTCAAACTAACACTATTGAGAAATGCAGCAGCATTTTTACATCTGTCCAGCTTGGTACTGACATAATTATCAATTTGCGACGCTCAAGTGATTTCAAGTACAATGATCGAAATTAAAACCACAGGCACCGAGCCAACATTTCAATAAGAGGTATCATCTCGAGTGACAATTCGCGAAATTCGCCACATGCTTTCGGCATGCCGCTTATTTCATCAAATGATTCATTTGTCTGACGCTGAAATTTTTATATTAACCACAGCGTCTTAGCACGCAATTAAGTGTCGATTATAAACCACATTAAATGAAATCTGCTTGTAAAGCATTTCCCGTGACTAACTACCATGGATCAAAGGGCAAAGTGGTAAAAATTTGCTAAACTTTGCAGTAGCATGTTGCATTTTACTTAATTTTTTCTAAATTCTAACCGAAGCAAAAAAAAAATCAATATTTTCATAATAACACACTTTGCCCACCTTCCTTAATCATTGCTACTTGTGCTTTATCAAACATTCAAGGCAATAATTAGAGTAATTACAGTAGTTTTCAGTAACTTACCTAAACAGGTCCGAGGTGAGAATGAAGACAGGCTTGACATAATAGCGTTTATATTTCTGCTGATAGTGTTCCTGGAAGACAAAATGACGAACAACATCAAATAAGACATAATCGATTTGAAAATTGCAATTTGAATAAACAAAAACATCTGTTGTGTATTTTGTTATACAACTATTCAGATAGCTTTTATGGAGAACGGACAATGTTTGACACTTCTTCGAAGCAAGTTTTCGCCATTATAAAGAATTGAATCATCGCTTTTCAGAAACAGAAACGTCAATCAATCAATTTTTTCTTAGGTGTAAGGCCAGCACTCTTCGAGCTGTTGAAGTGTTAACAAAATCTCAAGTAGGACAGTTTTCGAAGCGATTGAATGTAAACATTTTTTTTATCAAGCGCTTTGTTGTCACTTTGCATAATCAGCATCTATTGCGGGCTGCATCGGTCACATAAGACAACGAAGAGTGAAGTGACATGCATAAGTAAAATTTAACGACATGCTGGCGAAAAGAAAGCACTTACGATCACCAAAATGGTATTAGCCTGTGCAATACTCGTGGGGCGATGAGTTGCGTAGAGCATGAGTTGAGGCCACCAATGAAAAATGAGGCGGAGCAGCCCCGCCGTGAGGATAATGAAAGCCCAAGTCAAGGCTGTCATGAGCGTTGACCTTTCGTACCCTTCAATTTCCATTTGGTCTTCCTCTCCAGGGTTCAAGTAGTCCTTGGTAGGGTCCACGAAAATCTTATTCTGGTCACCTTTCCCTGCTCCAGCGTTTCCGGAATCCGACCCATTTGTACCATTTTTTGTACCTGTAGTTAATTAAGATTTAGAGTAAAATTGTAGTTGAATAGCTAGATTAGATAAAATCATAGTTTCTAGAATGTTTAAGGATTTTATTTTAAAGTTGTAAACTCAAAGCTTCGTCGTCGTAATCATTCTGTCAAGTTAAAAAATTACTTGAGAGAAAGTGACGCTTATCAGTGAAAAGTAAAAGCGCTTTTGATTTGATTTAGGTTAACGTCAATCAGCGCCGTGAAAGCCTTTACCTCGAATCAGTTCTACTTCCTGATCGGCAAAACGAATGTTGACATCTGCACGTCGCCCCTGACCGTCGCTGGTGACGAGACCGTGCCACCAATCAGAAATTTTGAGGCGCATACACGTGACAAGCCCGATTTCGGTCTGATTCGACCTTATCCTTCGAACCCTCTCTCGAACAGAAGAAACAGAAACTCGGAAGCTGTCCTGAGAGCTTCCAGCCTCACTTCCGGTTTCCGCAATTTCGATGTTCAGAATATCCTCATTCGCCTCAATTTTGAACGCCTCGCTCGGCATCTCACTCTCACTCAAAAGGATCATGGGATTTGGAATCGTCATTTTGTACATTCAATTAAGTTAATTAAGGTGTTCAATTCTAAAATCCTAAAACCGCAAAAGTGACGAATGCTATCTCAGTGGGAAGGGACGCCAATACGTTGGGCCGTATCTGTCCGGATTTAGCCAAAGGTAAGAATTTTGGTTAACTATTGTTGTGACTAAGTGCTTGTGTCCAAGGATGAGGTATTGGTGAAAGTTGTAGGGGGACTTGTAAGGGCCTAGTCAGCCTCCAGGCTTCGGCAGCAACCAATCATAGCGAACTTGTTCAAAAAGGCGGGAGGTGACAACGTCGTTCGAAGGAAGAATAACGCATTCCTTGAGAAGGATGTCAAGTGAAAGAAAGTCTGGGGATGAAGCCTCTTCGTTTAAGTTTTCAATTGGAACAGTATCACCGAAACAATTGACTGTCTCAAAAGCAAAAGTACAACTTTCACTGACACTTTCCCAACTGGGAAAAATTAGCGACATTTTGAAGCCAGTTTAATTCTGGAGACAAGTAATTTTGCCAAAAGGTGAAATCAACTGAACAACTCATGCAGAAACTTTACGCGAGACTTTTTAGTGTAAAGGAGATAGGCAGTGAAACTTTCTCTTTTCTTGCTTTCTCACAAATTTCCTATAACTTTATTTACTTGAGAAATTTTTTTGAAGAATCTGTAGCAATTTGGTAAATTATGCAGAAACCCTGTACCCAGACCACGTTTTCCGAAGTCAACGGACCAAAAGACAAAAGCTGCGAAGTGAGCAAAGGAGCAGAATCGACTGACTGATTCTGGAGCACTTTCGCCTTGTGACGTGTTTCTGGTAAGGAAGTCAAGCGCTGTGCCAAATGCTACTTTTCTTCACCAATGAGCTGAATTTGGGAACATAGGGAAGAGCAGTGGGTGGGCCCTAGCTGCCGTCATATATTTGGCAGATTGAGGGTCTAAGCTTTTCGGAAGGGTTTCGCGAAAATCCGAAGTGTCTCGGACGTTGTGGTAGGAAATTCCCCGACACTCACACTTTTGCGAAGCCTTTCTCGGGGTTGGATATATAGTTTCAACTTTTGCAACCTACACGATTCCAAAAAATTGCAAAAATAGATAGGAAAACACATTGAAAACCTATTCTAAACTCTATTTTCCACGATTTTCACCTCGAAAGTAACAGCCACTACCGGTAGTGCCAAATTTTCAAACTTTATTATAATTGTGTTGGAATATTACTCAACGCACGAGATGATGCAATAACTTCTAACGCCTTTTTTTTCCTTTGAAATAAATTATGTAATCATTTAATTGTAAAGTTTATGATACTAACTATTCTAACCTTTAATTTTGATCGAGGATTAACCTAGATAACTTGAAATTTTTATAAAGATTTAAATTTGTATTTATTTCTAAACTGAAAATAATTTCAAATAATAAATTTATTATTCGAGTTAAAAAATATTAATTTGATGATGGCAGAGATGCCATATTCAGATGAACCTAAATTGTTAGGATGTCGATGTACACAATTTTGCTATAAGCTTCGAGTTCGACCGCCTAGAACTTTCATTTTTCTAAAAGACCCAACTTCGACAACCTTTCGGAAAGGAATGACTATCCATTGCTTTGCACCCCCTGCTTTAATTCGAAAAGAAAAATCTACCCTTTCTATTTTTCTAAAACTTTTAAAATATACTATTTCCACTCGGAAGAGTCAAATTCATCTAGTACAACCCCTTGCGTTAACATTGGTCTCCCCATCACAAAGACAAAATACATTCGCTCCAACTACCTTAACCGGTCAAAAACTATGCTATTATTGCCTTCAAGTTGGTGTATTAAGATTGAGGACAAAATAGTCTAAAAGGGATTATAATCTAGCCAAAAAGTTGGACTGAGTATATTTTGAATTGTTTCAGAAAAATATCAATCATTGAAAATAATATAAATCAATCAATACAAAAGAATCAAAATAACTTGACCAACACTGAAGTATTACCCTTACCCTAATCATTGTTTATGAATTATGCAGTTCAAATGCAGGGAGAAATCACTGGGTGAGATGAGATCAAAAAAGGAAGTTATGTTACTCCATCCAATAACATGAGTCGATTTTCCTCGAATAAGTTTGATAAACGATAAAAACTATTCCGAAATTGAGAAAAGCATGTTCGCAAAAGGAAGTGCTGAAAATACTTCGTGAAGTATTTCGCTGAAATGACCAAAGCCACTGACGTCAACTTTCTAACCAATGACTTCCCTATTCCCCACAAATTCTTGAACTTTCTAAAGGTTTTTACAGGCATTGTTTCAGATTCACATTTCGGGTAATAGTTCCTTGAGGAAACCCAAGTTTCATTGACGTTGTTCCAAATTGTTCTCATTAATTGTAGGTGTAAACGTCAATGTCACTATGCGCAGACGCAGAAGTGGTGTTACCTTTGGAAGAATGGAAAGTGCTTACCATTAGTTGATCTTTGCTTGAGGGATGATAGTGCGAAAATTTCAGCCTTATTGTCTTCTCGCCCTTCATTTTCCCCGCTAACGAATCCATTGTTAGCGTACGAAAGAGCAAGGACATTTTCTCTCCCCGTACCTAATTGGTTTAAATTAAACGTCAAAATCAATTTAGTCATCAAAACAAGGTCAACACTTCTAAAATTGCTGTTTTTTTAAGTACAAACGCTCAAAATTAATTGTTAAACATCCATTCCTAAAGGTTTTTTTTTGTGCGGGTACTTATGCACCGTGGAAATCAAATGCTTCAACTCCAAAGCCAACAAGCTTACAATTATTATGCTTTTAGTTTTTACCTTTCTTCTTTCTAGAAGAATTGGAAAGGGACGCGTTATGGAAAATGGAGTTTTTTCTTCAATTTATATTATAAGTATATATCACTATATTTCAAGACCAGAATCGTGGCGAATCTTGACTCCATATAATTATAAAGAATCTGACGCTCCTATTTCATATATCGTTTTTGCCCTAAGTAACAAAAATGTAGCAATGTAAATGTATTGTAAATGAGTGACGCTTACCTGGGACTTTTTCGTCCATTTCTGGTTACAACTATAAAAAAATTTGATTGAAAAATAATAGACTTCTCTTAAAATTGAATTAATAAGAGAAAACAGGTCGAGTCTCCGCTTTTTAACTGATCACTTTCTTTACAAACAATGAAGTGAAACTGATAATCAGCACTACAAATAATTCGAGTCCTTCCCATGGACGTACTTGATCGCTTGGAGTCTTGACGGCACTTGAACTTACATTACTCATGAAATACTTTAGAAAAATCCGAGTCGATCTTGTAACTTTTGTTTGAAAATTGTCTTGCTTTGTCAATTAGGAGTTGAAATTAGTGTGGAGATAAGATTGACAAGGAAGGTCATCAGTGGCCTAATCGAGGCTTTCAGTAGAAATGAACTGATTGATATCCAGAATCAATTAAACTCTCACTTCATTCCCTCATTCAAGTGCCACAATCTGTTCATCTACACAATCCAAATTCCAATCGTTACAATTGGAATCGAAGTAAAAATTGATGAACTAGAATTTGCTGAAGCCTTTACTCATCTTGAAATGGGAGGAGCGTAGGAGATGATGATGCTGGAGGAAGCTGACCTTGCAAATACCAGAAATCGTTGACTTGTCACCAAGAATAGACGTTTTGTAACAATTGAAGAAGGATGAACTTGAAGCTAGGTTCCGTTCCATTGAGCACCAGAAAGGTTCCAGCGTTTAAAAACATTGAAATGGAAGACAAAAGAAGGAATTGGGTTGGTTGAAGGGTAGACGGTTGACAGGGACGCTCTTCTGTTCTAGTTTTGGTCGACTTGTATTTACAGCACAACAATAGGTAGAAAAAAACAATACAATTAGAAAGGGTTTACTTTGCTGCACAATTGTTCGGTAGGTTTGTGGGACAAAGTCACGATTGGAGATGCTTCGCCACTGAATTAGACACTGGATCCACGATTCACTGTACGTATTATTTCCAGTTCTTTTTTAAATCTGTAAAATCAAGAGAATTTTAAGTTTATCAAAAATGTCAAGTCACATCCTCACATCCTTTGAAATCTTGTCTTTATTCCTTTCGACGTCTTTTAAATTTTGTATTTGTACTCCGCAACAATTAAATTCACTTGTCATTCAAATCAATTGTGAAAATTATAAAAGTTTAGAAAGTGATGGTCTTCTTTTCGCATCGTCTTTACGTTGGGGAGCTGGCGTAGCGTGCTTCAAACAAGCTGTGTTAACAAGTGTGTTATCACAACTAAAATGGACCAATTACTCGAATTCGTTATCTACCTACGTAATGCTAATTGCTTTCTTACCTATTCAATTCAAGCACTTCATAAATACTTTGATAATTAGGCAATTCTGACAAGGTTGATGTCAAGTTCGTTGTTACCGTCGACCATTCTGGGTGATGCAAACAGCGCAAAAATTTCTCCAACGATAAAACGCTGACCAATGGAACCAGCCTCTCGTTGGACACTGGTCCATGACCAAGGCAATTTTAAAAACTAATGTTTCGTTTAGCACTTTTTTTTTGTTAATTGAATCTCCGTGCAGGATTTGCATGGAAGATGAATAGGATCGTGCAACAGGTAGAGAGGAGCCTCCTGCGAAGTGTATTTGCAGAAACCCATTTAAATTTAACTGGTGGAATGTGCTTTTGTGGTAATTGTATAAATGTTGAAGGTGAGAATCCTCGTAATTACCATAATTTATGTAATTTGGCAAGTTGATGGGACATGGGAATGAATACACTATCCGCCTAGGGCGCTACCACTGCGCTCGTGTTCCAATTATCATTTCATTCTTCCTAAATGTCATCTTCCATTGTCAGAATCAAATTTGCCGTGAATCGAACAAAGATCCAACAATCGTTAATAAAAAATCGACAAATTAGGAACATAAAGGACAAATTGTTGAATTATTCTCACTTGCTGAGTAATTTCTTCGTAGATGTTTTTTTTATAAACTTTATAATTTTTTGGAGGAGGAAATACAAAATGGACTAATTGAAAGTAAGCAATACGAAAATAATAAAAAATAAAAGTGGACGAAAGAAGAATTAGACAAAAATAATTTGTGCCGTTCGATGGCATCCCCTTTGCTGAGCAATAATAATTATTTTTATAAATCCAGTTATTCAAATCCCTAAATTCTCAAGTTCAGGTTTTGAGAAAGAAACTTATGAAAAAATGTGTAGAAAAAATGCGGTAGTGAACTAATTGGACATCTTCTTTCCATGACAAAATTAACCTAAGATTTAGGTCAACAAAATTACCAAATCTACTGTTTCACCGCTTGCGTTTCTCTTCAGCACGGCGAACGCGAGCGGCTACGACCAAGGTTTTTTGAACGTCGTCGCTAGGAGCGACGCCGTTGTTTGCCTTTATTAACCTATTATGAAGCTTATTTAAAACACCTTGGCTACGACGACGTTTTTGGATCCTGCGCAAGGAAGATATGCTATTTCATGGGAAATGGCGACAAAATCAAAATCTGCGTCACTGTCAAAGAATACTTCGTCAACTTCAAAGCAAAGAACAGTTCGGCACGAGTTGCAAATCGTGAATGAATCTATTAGCCTGTTAAAGAGTGACGTAGCCAAGGCAGAAGCCGATCGCTTGGTCGCTGGAAGATTGAGGGATGAGCGACACTGTGCCTGGAAGGAAATGGAAAGTCAGTTGACATCTATTCAGGAATCCACGGATGAAAATAAATTAATGACCGAATTCTTGCTCGAGGATATTGAAACACTGCGGAACAGAATAGACGCGCAGCAGTGGAATTGTCGCATTTCAGCTCAAAGCGAAACTAGGATTAGAAAATTGGAGCAATTGAAGACTCGGAAGCAGGAACAATTATTGAAGGCAACGAAACAAGTGGAATCTTTAAGGATAAAGTTAGAACGATTCATGACCCTCCGGAAAAATTCCGTGCAAAGCCGCATTGGTGAACGTAAGCACTTTGTAAACAACCAAAAATATTTTTCAACTGCAGTCAAAAACTAAGTAAGAGCTACGCAACGATATGATACAACTATTCATTTTTAAAATTTGAATTCTGACTAATAATTGCTACAAATTTCTCAATATGTATATGTTGTTATAATTTTGTTGCGCTTTATATTCTTAGGTAAAGTTTCCAGTATTCAAGATGGTGCTGGAGACGTGAATGATTTGTTCAAGCAAAGTAGTACGGATAACTCCTGCCACTTTGACCTAGAAAATGGAAATCTTTCTCCGGCAATAAATAGTGACACCCATTGGCAAAACCCCAGCGAAGATGACATATTTGTCATTTCAAGTAAATACGAAGATGCTTGCCAAGAACGAGAATCATGCGAAGAAGATATCAAGTTCATTGGTTCAAGATTGGCTGATCTGCGCCAGAAGCAGGATAACGTTTCTTCGAATCTCAATTTATGTGAAGCGGAACTGAAATTGAAGAAGCGTCAATACCATGAAGCGCAAGCCCATACTGAGCGTGTTTTTGAAAATTATGAAATTAAGAAGTCTGAAAATAAAACAAGACAAATTGCTTTCGAGGAGGCTGAAGAATCTTTCGCCCAAGCGGACGAATCTTTGAGGACGCTTAAGAAATTGTTGCGTCAGAAAATTGAAGAAAGGTCTCAACTGGAAGAAAAGGCGGAGCGAGAAGTGAAAATTGAAGAACTGAAGCGATTTAGTTCACATGTCACAGAGACGTTACCTGAACCTTTCAGCGATCACTATCCTTGTCTTAGCGATCCGTTGGTTGTCAAATACGTAAGGAGAACGCTAGTCAGAGTGTAATTATTATAAGAAATTAGTTAATATTTAATATCTTTAACAGCTTCAAAGTTTGAAAAGCGGTCCAGCTCAAAGTCCATCGCCATTTTGGACCGAAGAAGTTGAAAATCTATCAATTAGTTTCAAGGAGCGTGTGGAATGTGCAGAAGACAACCAGCGTAGAGACGAGAAGCATCAAAATAGTAGTGATGAAAATCAGCGATTTCATCAAAAATCACTTGCTACTGCGCCTTACCTACCACCACCAACACAGCTTCGCTACTCTATAAGGTTTTCGATTATAAATTTCAAATAGCCAAATAAGGCTGCCTTAGGACAGGAGGATTTTAATTTTAAGTTCCGGATCCTCTTGTACTGGAACAGGCTCGTTTTGGCAAGTCTTAATTATTATTTTCTTTGTAATATGACTTTATATTCGTAAATTTAGGAATCCTAAGCCAATTTCAAAGAGTACTTTTAGTCTTGGTTCACGCTGCCAAGAATATTTACGAAGCAACGTTTGCCTTGAAGCTGGACTTGGAAGCTTAACTAATTTATTGTAAATAAAAATCAATGCCATTAAAATGAATTGTTTATACCGTACCGTAATTAAATGATTTTTTCAGCGTGAAAGTTAGTGACGCTATTGCTTATGGAGTCGGGGAATATCCAAAACTGGTTGTATCAAATGGAGTGTAAGCATTCTTCAAACGATTTTCGTCATCGCTTAGCCACTTTGTTCTAAATTTTTAAAAACAGAATGTACACTATTCGAGACAGGAGGAGTGAACCAGAAATGATTTTCGGACCGCTACGCTTTGACGTCTGGAGGCGGCACAGGGCTCAATTTCGTACTTTTTCGTTGACCTCTTCCAATGGTCACTGTGGGCGCTTTCTTCGACCAACGATTTCGGCAAGTTTGCTAAAAGAGTCATAAACTCATTTACGTAAATACGAATAAAAAGCATGATATGTTGGATGATGAAAGTTGATGTAGTTATGAGATGTTATTCTTGTCAAATTAAATTACATGTTCACTTTTTCATCTTTTGCAAATGGGATTGGATTGCAAAATTCATGAAACATAAAATAAGGTTATAAACATAATCTTTATCAAATAATCCAGACTTGATTCCAGCAAAAAGTAATAATCATCGTCCACCAAAATAATCAATCCAGATAGTGTCATGCGTTTTAATGAATCCAGCCCCTTCTAAAGTCCGATGGGACGCTACATTGGTCCGAAGTGATCTGGCCGCTGGAATGAGGCCCATTTCAACTTGAAGCCTGACTGTAGCCTTGGTAACCATTTTGGCGAATCCTCGACCCTGGAACTGTGGGAACGTGAACAAGGCATTGACACATCCATGAAAGGCAGTCATTGCCCAGCTAGCAAGTTCATCGTTGACATAAAGTCCGACTGAAGGCAGAGATGAGAGGCAAGATGAAATCATTTGAAGCGATTTGGATTCCCTCTTCCAATTCGTATTAATCGTCGAAATATCCGCCTCTGATCCAAGCCTTTTCAACTGGATTTTACTGCAAGTGTTAAGTTCTTCTCTGAGGTTCGCTTCGTCTGGATTTAACGTAAAGGCAAATGATTCTGATATGGTCCACCGAGGGACTTGGAATTCGTTTCGTCGCTTCTCGGCTATAGATTCGATGAATTTAGTTAGGGATGCATTATCTTCAAAGTCGAAATGCAGTGTTTGATCCCATTTCAGAAATGTTTCAAAGGAGTCCATAGTGCCAGATGTCAAGTATTGAGAATCCGGTAAACAGATGATAATGTAAAAGCCTCCTTCCAAATTCTAAAAAAACACACACAGCGTTATTGCATAACTTATAAATCCGAGTTAGTTCAGTTGTAATACGACAAAAACATACAAACCTGAAAATGCTGAAAGGAGAAAATAAAGCTCTTCTTGGAAAATGGAACCTCGGACGCATAAAATTTTGTTATCAAATTGTCTGGTAACTGCTTTGACATTGTCAATTTTAGTATGTTCAAAACCTAAATAAATTATCAGTACTTGACAAATGGTAAACAATTACAATATACAAAAAATATTTGAACTCACCCGACATGATTTCGGTAACCGATCCTCCAATTCGACTTTCAAGTTGCCAAACGCGTCTAACTGTATTTCTTTGAAGGAACTCATTTATTTGTAGTCTCAAGAACCAAATGTTGTTACGATACGACACGCCTAAACCCAAGTTAGTATTGAGGACTGACACCGAAATATGTATCCAAGTAGCACTTAAACCGTTATCTTAATCTTATCGGAAGTTTGACAAAGTCACAGTTCAAGAAATGATTGATATTTATTTGGTTAACGAAAACGAAATTTTGGAATTTGAGATCCACTTCGACGCTTGCGCCTTTTTGTGTTACAAGACTATAAGTTTATATAAATTAAGTGATTCACTCACACATTTCTTCCATCAATTTCTATTTAGAAAGATCCGAACAAAAATATCATCTCAAAGTTTTCAGGTGAATTTGTGATCTTAAAATTGGACCTAGCTAAAACAATTCATTACAGGCTAACACAGTTTTTAAACTCTAAAGTGGAACGAAAATATGCGAGTCTTGCTAATGATAAAGTGTGCAAATCAGCAATAGATAGGGAAAAAAAAAACTACGGGCAGTTAACTTTTGTTCGTCTAAAATAACTTCTAGCAGTCTGCAATCTAACAATTTGATAAATATTGGTAAGTTATACAAGAGCTGCAATTCACAATTCACTACAACATTTTTAGGAAATCCTGTCCAATAAAATTGACGCAGCCGCCTCCAAGTTCCATTTTGTTGTCACAAGCATATTCTCACACTCAGCCCTATTGGCAATCCCCAATCTACACAATATTAGAAACAAATTAGATCCAAAAACTTATTATTTTTCTCCGCCACTTACTTCAAAAGTTGCTCGATTTTAAGGAACCGTTCCACGTCAATTAGGCTTCCACTCGAACTTCTATGGAGTCCATCCAAAATTTCCACTTCAGTAGCACCGGGAACACGCTCAGAAAGAAGTCTCACGTCTATTTCTTTAGAATTCCAATTGAGTGGCAAAGATGATGGCGATCCGCTCTGAGAAAAGGTGTACTCTCCAAACCCAATGTTGTTCCTCGAGCTAATAGGGCCAGCGTCCAGAAAATTGACTCCGGATGATACACTCGTTCCAGTCCCATATGGGTTACTGAAGCTTTGAGGCTGACATCTGAATGACATTGCACCTTGCACTGCCGGCGGTGGTGGCTCGCGGTAGGGTGGAGCAATTCTGCTGGGTTGAAATTCTGGTTTTGACTCCTGTTCGGTATTTTTCAGCTTAGAAGATGAAAGAGTATTTCGACAGATCGTTGGTGGAGGTGGGAGTTGAAAAGGGCTTTTCCTTAAATCGCTGCTACTCTTTAACTTCTCGCCGCTCACTAAACTGTTCCAAGCTTCATCACCGCTATCAAAAAGTTGAGCAGGTGCAGAAGGTACTGTGCCAATATCTAAATTAGTCCGGGAATCAAACACGTTAGAACCAAATTGAGCGGGACGCATAGCGTCGGTTGCAGACACAGAATCTCGTTTGTTCTTTTCCGCCGTTTGTGAAATCTTTGCAGTATCATTCTTTCCAATACTCAGTGACCCAAGGGTGGAACCAAGCCACTCAAAGGCTATGTCCCTTTTCTTCATTTCTTCCAGCGATGGTTTTACCGTTCGAGCAGGAGCTGAATTTTCTCTCTCTAAAACTTCTGGCTCCAACAATGCCAGCAGATTCGCGCAAGATTTGGCTTTGGTATTATTATTAGTTGCAGACACAGAATCTCGTTTGTTCTTTTCCGCCGTTTGTGAAATCTTTGCAGTATCATTCTTTCCAATACTCAGTGATCCAAGGGTGGAACCAAGCCACTCAAAGGCCATGTCCCTTTTCTTCATTTCTTCCAGCGATGGTTTTACTATGGTTCGAGCAGGAGCTGAATTTTCTCTCTCTAAAACTTCTGGCTCCAACAATGCCAGCAGATTCGCGCATGATTTGGCTTTGGTATTATTATTTGAATCATTGGATTTTAATTCTAAGAAACTTGGCACATTGTTCATCGTTGTTGAGTCTTGTATTTTAAATTCGGGCTTTCTTTCCATCGCGCAAGATTTGGCTTTGGTATTATTATTTGAATCATTGGATTTTAATTCTAAGAAACTTGGCACATTGTTCATCGTTGTTGAGTCTTGTATTTTAAATTCGGGCTTCCTTTCCGATGGAGGAGAGAATGGCACTACCGAATAGTACCGACTTGTGTCATTGCTTGCTGCAGTCTCCATCTGATGCTGAGGAGCGACCCCTACATTCGAAGTATCGAATGGGTCTGGCGAGGAAGGTCTAACAGAATCAGTTGTACATAATTCCGAGTCTGAATATTGAGACCACTCGGATGAATCCGCCATTGAGAGGGCAGAATAAATAGACCCCCGATGTGATGCTCCGCCTGAATTAGGCCGCCTAATTTTTGTAGAGGGTGGCGGAAATGGTAAATTCGGGATGGTTGGGCACGGCGGCAGATTAGCATAAAATGTAGGAGCTGGATCTGCCAGTTGAAGTTGTGGAGGAGCGTATATTGAAACATTTGAATAGAGAGCACCCAGTAATCCTAAACAGAATTAGAACTATACATGTATAAAAAATTAAAGCCGACAAACGAAAAGAGTGCTTAAATAATAATACCTCCACCATTGTCATCAACTGAAGTTGGACTCGGACTATCCAAATTGATAAGAACGCCCTCAGCGTTTAAGCATGGTTGAGGAGGTCGAACTGGAGGGGGGCCTGATGTATTTCTTTTTCTTCCATCACCACCTCCCCCGATATTGTTTTGAAGTTTGGAATAACTGTACTGTTGTTGCATTTGTTGAGATTTTTGTAAGGATTTGATTGGATGGAGATTTGCTCCTGCGCCTGTGAAATCACAAAATTAAAAAGTATCTTGTCAAATATGACCAACTAGAAACACAGTGCTTTGAAATAGGTTTGTACTTTTTGATCTACTCGGTAACTTTGGTGTTGGATGATCAATATCATCATGAATCCCAAGCAAGTCTGGCGGCTCCATTGGGTTTTTCAAGTAGACTTCATCAATAAAGCTAGGACTTCCCCAGCTCTTTTGGCTAATGCTTCCATGGCCGGTATGAATAAATGAATTCCGTAGCGGTTTACTAATATCATCTGGTAACCGTTTCCGCTGTGGCGTGGCAGCTGACCTTGGAAAAAATCCAACCTCAAACGTACGCTGATTTTGGCCCTTCCAGTAGTAATTATCAGTTCTTCCGTCAATCACAGCGATTTTGTCCCCTTCTTCTAAAACTAATTTCTCAGGGTCACCTTCCTCTTGGAATGATTGAGTGGCTTGGAGAATTTCAGGAAATTTGCTTGCTAGTTCGGCTCTAAGTGCCGCAAATGTAGGCCGAGCACTTGGATCTAAGTCCCAACACTGTTAAACGCCAAAAAAAGATGTTGCAATTTAATTTACTTGGGTTTCATATCCTACTACTAAGCTAATATGTTTCAGAATAAAATAATTGACAAAAAATCTACAGAAAATATGAAACTGCTGTACCTGGGTCAAGATCTTGTAAATGTCACGCGGACATGCTTTTGGATGGTACAGTCTCTCTCCCTCCTTTTCAATCTTACTCAAAATTTCAGCTCCATTGAGTGCAATCCAAGGTTCTTCGCCGAAAGTAAACATTTCCCAAGTCTAGGTGGCATATAACAAAATTCAGCTGAACTATCGAATATAAAATGAGTTAAAATAAATTTTCAAGATGATCTGTAAATACCGTTACACCCCACATCCATGTATCTAAAAGATAAAGACAAAACGATGCATAAAACACGTGACAATATTTCTGGTTATTCAACGTAGCAACCCCTTTAGTCTTTACCTACCCGATGCGTGAGAGAATTGCTTTGATCGCAGGCTCTCAGGAGCGCACCAAGGGAATGGTACTTTCTGTCGTTCTGTCATAACATAGCAATCATCTTCTTGAGGTAATGCTCTCATTAGCCCAAAGTCACCAATTTTAACTTCATGTTTGGAAGCCAGCAGGACATTACGGCAGGCTAAATCACGATGAATACATCGTTGGGATTCAAGATAAGCCATTCCTGTTGTCATTTCAAGGAGCCATTTCCATATATCTAAATAAAATAAAACAATTTACTTTTGATCCATCATTCAGTGTATTTTTTTAAGTTCTAACATGTGCCAGCGAAAAGAAGTTTAATGTTTGTATATAAGGGAAAGAGGAAAAAGAAAATGCAAATTGAAAACAAACTCATTGTAGCCCGTGCATATCCTCTTACATCGCAATTCCGATAATCATTGGGACGAGACAAGGTCAGACTACATTTACATTGTCAAAATTTCTTTAAGCATTTTGTACTTCATCATGAGACCTTTAACTATAGTTCAAGCAACTTGCTTTGCAATTATAAAATGAGTGTTAGTCTCTAGCCTTCAGGATTTGCGCATCTCTTCCTTCTTGTTCATTTCTTTTTGAATATATAAACGAGACTTGGCATCTTTAAATTGAAAGAAGGTCAAGTAACTTACAAGTAAAGTACTGGATTATATCTTCTCGAATAATAAGTATGTTTCACAAGCGGATGAAGATAATTTGTGTACCTAAAATTGAAAGTATGACTCCCTCCTTTCCGAAGATAGTCGAGTAAACTTCCCAATTCAGCCAATTCTGTAACCATCATCAGTGGTGAGGAAAGTACAACTCCATGGAGCCTAAAGCAGAATATATATGCGTACATAAAACTTAATAGCCATAAATGACAATTGTGAACAAAATTATAAGAAGTAACATATTTCTATACAGCAATGCATGGAATGGAAGAAGGCAACTGATGGAGATTATGTAAGTAATAATGAAAAGTTTGACAATGAAAAATAGAGCGTATATTTTCTGACAATTCCTGGTTGAAAACTATTCGAAAAATTATAACCTCGCCGACACATTTCACTTTTGCTTTTCCCAAGTTATCTCAAGTTCAAATTCCTTTTGTTTTCAGCTAAATTATTTATTCCGTGTTTTTTATTGACATTCTACGCAGAAAACAATCGAAGAACAAAGTACGAAAATGTTCAAAATGAAGGAGTTGAAATCTCATCCTTATCAGTTAACGTGAACGGGTTGTTATTTTATAACGCCAAGCTTCTAGCTAACTACTAGATAAATTACTCGTTACTTCCCATTTCGTCTTTGTCTCTAAAGTATTAAGATAGGAAAAAATGATTGAATACTATGCTGTCCAATACTAACTCATGTATTTTATTTACCGTATGAGATTGGGATGGCTGAGATGATGCATGGATTGTACTTCTTTTACAAAATCTTGCATTACACCTGGCATGTTCAGAGCATCTTGCTTCAAAACCTTGACAGCAACAGGGAGGCTCTTTCCAACCGGTGTTTTCCAAATCCCCTTCAAAACAACTCCGAATGAACCATCTCCAATCTTTGACCCAAGCTCCAAATCCTACAGGAAAGTAAACTTGTAGTGAAATTCAAGAGTCCAAATTTTTAAGTACAAAATAAATTAAAGCTGCTAGTTTGTTTTTAGATTTTTAGTACTAGTAGAAAAAAGCTATTTTAGCAATAGAAAAAAAAATGCGCTGATGGAAAATAACATCCACACTTACTTTAAAATAGAGCAATTGAAATTAAATTGTTATAAATTAATTGGAATCGTTAGCACAATAAAATGTCTAGTGCCTAGATATGCGATGCAATTGCTTACTTTTCCTTGAATTAGACATGTAAGAGAAGATGAAGTGAATTCGAGTGAATTTTCAGACAATTTTCTAGAACCACTGCTATGTTTGAGTGGTTTGACTTGAGACCCTACAGTTGACGTCAGAATTTTGCTAACGAGATTTTTCTGCTTCAACTTTGACTTTTTCTTCTTGACAGCTTCGAGAAGTCGCCTGGCTCCTGGCTTCCCTAGTCCAATTTTGATGAGGTCATCTGGAGTCACATAGTCAAAGTGCGCCAGGCGAGTTATCTTCGACAAGAAAAAGAGCCCTATAAAATAATGGAGAACGCAGTGACAATTCAAAGCAAAATACCTGCAGTTCGTCTCTTAGCCTGACATAGAACTGCTCTAGTTGTTCTTCTCGTAGAATATGAATAAGAATGTCTTCCTCTGACATTTCATGTAAGATCAGAAAGAAAACTTTGAGATGGTCAAATTCAGGGCAACTCCCGGGTATCCTGAAAAGTGACAAAAATACTAAATTAAGTTTTCAACCTGAAAACCTCCCCTTTTCCCGTTTATTTTAACTGGTTGGTATCCCTGGACTTAAATAAATTAAATCTTTATCTATAGTGATGAAAATCACCTTGAAAAAGAGAAATAGCAAAATAATTAAAGGCTTTCGTTATGTTCGTCTACTAGTGTGCTAGATAAGTTAAATGAATTTCCCGATAAGTATGGCCGGCGCTTATTAGATGTAAAAAAACAGTTCGATTTCAGTGACCTCACGATTACGATAAAGAATTTAATTCAAAGAGACAATGCAACAATTCGGAAATGCCCAGCACTCTCAAGCACACAAGTCGAGAACTGTTGAACTACAATATTACATAAATATTTACATTTACATATTCGTTAAATAAAAATAAACATATGTAGTGCATTCCGAAATAAAACAAAATCTAAAGCAAAATGGCATTTAGAAAAACCGGTTAGGTAAGACTAAATTATGCGATTTATTTAGGAAAATCCTTTACTGATTGATAGTACAAAATATTTACGAATGCCGTACTCTACACTAGAGGCCTGTCAATGGAACTGTAAGTTAAACAAGAACAAGCGATGATTTAAGTGCGTACCACTACCACTGTTGTACGAGTTTTCCTATTCCTTCCTCGCTCGAACGCTATATCTACATCAATATCAAACACATCTCAATCTCAAAGAGATACTTTTCATTTTGACAGGTCGAAGAAGAACAGGCAAGTTCAGCGTCAATATCTTGTTCGCTTGTGATTAAGAGGAGTAACATAAGCTTGACGTTTTTGGAATGACTGAGCCACCACATCCGATAATAAGCATCAGTGTTCAGCGATTGCGGAACTAGGACTGCGTCCCGAAATGTTAAGCCTGAAACGACGCCACAGACGAATTGTTATTTATGATGAATAGAATAGTGTACATTTAACATTTACGCAATTTCGTCGTTGTTCTACCAACCAAGGCAAGTAGCTTTACGTTGCACTTTGCCCTAAACTTTAAGAGCTCTGTGATACATTATTTTCATTACTAATAAGGGAAGGATGAAACCCTATTAGTGCAGAGTTTTATGAAGAATATATTGTTTTGGCTTTACACAATAAGAACAACATTAACCTGTATTTGTCAACTTCATTTTAGTTTTTGTTATTCTTTAGATATGATATACTATATGGTATAAACGTGACAAATCGCCTTAGGTAGGACCACGGCCACTTATCGACTTATCAATATAATTCACACAACATGGTAGAAGAAAGAATAGGACAATTAAACTGCCAATTAGTGCTTTTATGAATCGCTCATGTTGGGTCTCTCTCGATTAATAGTTTGAATGGTTATAATGGGTATGCCAGGTTGTCAATAAACTTTCCTATTCAAAGGTTCAGAGTTAAAAGTTTTCGCGCAGGAAAAATTCCACCTCTGCTGGCTGCGCAGGGTCTCTGAAAACCTCCCATAGCCCCAGAAGTCGTACTCTAACCGTTTGAATGAGGGCAACGAACTTAACAAACATGTAGCACGTACATAAAATGTGGGAAGAGACGGAGCAGTGTACTTACCTCAGGCTTATCCCAGAAGGATCTTATCCTTCGGTAATTTCATTAATTAATTAGTAGATTAACACGGAACTTTAACAATTAATTCATAACGTTCGACCACCTTCACTCTCAAATGAGAACTGAACTTCTTTCGAATGTTTTGAAGCGAGAAGGGCAAGACGTCTGTCAAGAACAAACCGGTTCCCACTTTCACTTTACTTTATCAGGCAACAGACTTGGGCAGCAAAACCGATTTGGCTTATCCGACACCGGGAGGAGCAAAATTTGCAAAGTTAAAGGAATATGGAGTAGAAATATTTTGTAAGAGTTAAATTACTTACTTGCACTGCTATGCTAGTACTTGCACGGACAACAAGTAGCAATTAACCAATTCACTAAAATGCGAAAGAGAATGCCTATTAAAAAAGAATAAATTATTATAAAAAAGGAATATTCAAAAATGTTAATAAAACTTCACAACTAATAGGTCCAATAAAAATTATATACAGGGTGTTCGATGAAGGGCGGATAAATTATTTACTAATTTCCCTTAGCGACAAACAAATTTACTCATATTAATGCCG